>JAQISU010000081.1:2825000-2960000 GCA_029339505.1 Unio delphinus | reverse complement strand
AAGAAATGCAAAAGCTAAATTTTCTCAAATTCAAAACATAATTTATTTACCTAGAATGCTTAGTGAAATTTTAAAATGATCTTATCGTAATGTGAATTGAATCACAAAAAGTAATAAATTTATGCCACAAGTCTAAATTTATAAAGTTCCAGCGGTATTCGAAATAAGTTCCAATATTGACTGTGTTAAAGTGCCCGTAGTCACGAATATGCAAAGTACCGCTGTCCTTTGGTGTGGTGATGCACTAGCAGTCTTCCGATGTATCCCAATATATAATCTACAAATGTCTTGTCCCCATGATTTAAAACTAATGTTCCAGCCCAAGAATATTATACAGGAACACTTTGTATTTTTAGTGAATAATAATTTGAATAAAAAATTCCACACAACCATATATAATGAACGAAACAGTAACACTGATCTACTTTATAATGCTATGGCAATGCTATAAATTTGTCAACTAAACAACATTATACAAAATCTTAGACACAATTGTTGAACCAGGATGAGGGTCGAAAACTCATTTCTCAAAAAATAGTTGCTATTATGTTACAATCTGTGACTAAAATTATAATCAAGACCATGGGAAACATCAGGAAGACCATGTATAGATAGACAGACAGACAGATAGATAGGTAGGTAGGTAGGTAGGTAGGTAGGTAGGTAGGTAGGTAGGTAGGTAGGTAGGTAGATAATATGGTTTGCACTCAAGCAACGAGGCAAACAGAATTCCTTTATCTTACATAGACCACCCCACTGGTCTTTTGATTAGAGTGTCCATCTCGGATGCGGGAGGTGGCTGTTTCGAACCCCTGCCAATTCATATCAAAGTATTATAAAATGTTACTAGCAGCTGCCTCACTTAGCGCTCAGCGTTAAGAGGTTAGTATTAGGACTAGTCGGTCTGGTGTCAGGATAATGTGACTGGGTAGGACATCATGGTGCATGTCTGCGACATGATGCCCCAGTGCTAGACATAACTATAAAACTACCACAAAGAAGATATCGTAGTGATATACATGAAAAATTGTTAAAGCTACGTTTAAAATCCCCTAAGACACACATATGCATACACGTACGTACACACTCATCTGAGATAAGTAGTCTTCACACGTGGTAGATAACTAAGATCAGCACTCTCTAATGAAGTCAATATATATTCATCATTGAGTTTCACTTATAAAACAGAAAATTAAGCAGGAACAATATTTGTTTGGGAAGAAAATTTAAATGAAAAAATAATTTTGGAATTTTCAATATATTGATGTAGTTAAAAATTCAATTAATAGCTAAAACTAGAAGTTTAATTCTCATCTGAATAATCTAAATGTTAACAAATCATTTAATTAAAACATCTATTAAATAAATCAGCTTTTCTTCATTGAATTACAACTTGTCTACACGTACCGATTTTAATCAATACATTATATTTACAAATTACAATAACATTGAAATAACGATGCTAATCGAAGGAATAAAGATACTATAATCTACAATCAAATACATCGACGATCAGCAGTTTTCAGCTGTGTAGCAAACAAATTGCATCACTTAAACCGCATTTGTGGAGATGTGAGAATATGCTTACCAGGCTATACGACTGATTATGAACCAGGAAGACAACCTTTTTCCTCAATCAATCAATCTTAAGCATATCGACTTAATCGGGCTTTCCTTCTAATTTTCACAATGAAATATGCTAGTGTAACGGCTGATGGCGGACATGTTTAGGATTATTTAATTGACTTTGTCGTCGGTTTGATGGCTTAACGATTTTAATTTGTTAATGATAGAAATATTTCTGTAGCCGTCTGTCGCTGAAATTCAGCTTGCTCTCAATATGTTTAAACTAAAAATAAAATGACTAATACATTCATAAAAACAAGCAATCGATGAAAAGAGGGAAAATTAAACTAGACTATACCTGATTGTAATCGTCACCGTCTATAGTTGATTGCAAAAACTAAAATTCATGCATGTTGTTGAAATAATCTATTTGTTTAGTTACAACAAGATATAACTGAAGAAAATAATAATTAAAATGTATGCAGGGTAATAACCTGGAGAGCTAAGTATGGAAGTACCGCAAGACGTTATGATATCTACCTGTGTAATACTGATGACTAACTACATCCACGTTTGATAAGTAAACATGGGTCGCTACTTTTCCAACGTCAGATTTATGGCCTGTTGTTAGTCTAGCCACCTGACTGACAAACCCATGCAGTTGGCAGTTACTCTCTGAACTGTTCAGCTCTCAGTCTCATCGCCTATCGGGCAGGGCCATTTATTTGATAGTTCCTCTCCAAACTGATCGCTATACTTTCCATAAATCAACACTCCAAAACAAAATAGTGGTTGCAAAATCGAGATCATGGGGGAAGTGCAAAGATTCCTGTATTAGATAAATTTCGATTCTGGCACGCTTGCTAGAAAAGGCAGTGCTTTATTTTATATATTTCTTTATATAAACTTTTTCAGCCATAAATACAACAAAATTAACCATTTTCCTATTATTTAATCATTTCAATCCCGCCTTTCAATGTTCCTATAAATTTGGTTTTAAATGCAGTCAATTTAATCTTTTTACACCCTTTGTGTCAAATCGTTTAAAATCTTGTAAACCTTTCCATACTATTTTCTTGTTATAAGCAAGCCTTTCACCGTTCTATACAAATTGGTTTATGACATTTAATTTACTGTTTTTTTTAAAAAAAAAAATTGATAAGTTCATGCTAAATAATTTATATATTTATTAAAGTAAGCAAAACATTGCTTTTTCTTAATACACATACTGTGCCAGTTAGGTAATAAGAAGCAGTAATTGGTATTTTTTTTTATTCACGTTATTAATTGCATCAAAATTGATTGTTTTCCTTATTCTATTTACTTATACAAAAACGGAGTTTGATGTTCTTCATAACCATTGAGCCTGCACAATTCGTGTAAGGGATTTAAATAATTGTCACTTGTTTAGATTTTTGTTATCTTTAAGCATTATCTTCTGTGACTCATTATCAGTGCTTCAGTCGCTATACAATATAAAACTGGATAATCCATTATTAGTCAAAGTTCTCGTCAAAATCTCAGAGCTTAGTACCTCCTACAATATAGTATAATGTTGGCTACCTAGCCATTTGGTATTAGAGGTAATGAAGAAGCAGACCGGGCTACTAAGATGGCTCTATCCCAAGAACCATCGGATTTTAACAAACTTCATGCCATCAAACCAACCCTGGGAGAATGGATTCCTTCCTACAGAACTATCCGTAGGGAGGAGGTTGTCATTGCAAGAATCAGAATCGGTCATACATACATTACCCACTCCCACATACTAAAAGGTGAAGATCCACCAGAGTTCGTTTCTTGCAATGAACCATTCACTGTTAAGCACTTTATGACCGAGTGTTCCGACCTTCAACCTACGCGTGATAAATACTATAATGAACATGACATGTAGCAACTTTTTGATACTACACAAATCTCTAGTATTTTAGATTTCCTGAAGGAAGTAAATCTTTATTTTAAACTATAACTTGCATGCCATCACCTAGAATATTTTTATCTAATGCAAATACGGCCTCTTATTTTCAACATCTTTTCATCAACATACACCATTTACATTTCCCATTGATTGGGAAGCTTCATATTTTACTGTTACCAACATCTTACCATTTTACTTTGAACTATTTGGTTTTGTATGTCGCTGGTCGATATAAAACCTTTTAGTATTTTAAACATGTATAAATGCAACCTATTGTAAGGCGCTAAATAGCCTAAGTGTGCTGGAGCGCCTTTAAAAACTAAACAAACAAGATTTTTGTTATAAAAAATTTCAGACACATGTTGTAAGATTTGGTTCCATGCATTAATAATCCATACAATTTGGTCATTGACATTCAGTCATCCAAGTACAATGATAAAAGAACGTCAGACCTGTTACTCTTCATTGTATACTGGATAATTGCTTTTATCATATAATAGTACTGTCTGAAACTTCAGGGTACACAAAAATATCCGGTTATTAGCTACGGCTCAAAAGATAATAGTACGCTTATAAAATGTAGGTGACATATATCCCTTTTACGGTTCATGTGCATTATTAACAGTGATACAAACAGTAATATATATCGATGGCTTTAACATGAAAACAAGTTCTGAAACCACAAATTTTAACCAAGGAAAACGACAATTCTTGGAAAACCCTACGCAATATTTACAAAATCTTAAGTCTGTACTGTAAATCTTAGGAAATGCAAATGTGTATATTTACCTACAGTAAAATTCAATGAATACAAATGTGTATATTTAACTACAGTAAACTTTAATGTATACACATGCATATATGTACCTAACAAAATGTAATGTATTCCTTCATAATATCGTGCTGTTGTAACCAGCCTGGCTTCACGATAATTGTGTTTACTTCGATGTTTTTTCATCAACGAATTTAATCAGAATACACACTCACACACACACACACACACACACACACACACACACATATATATATATATATATATATATATATATATATATATATATATATATATATATATATATATATATATACATCATGATGGGCGGATTTATTACCAATCGAATTAACATATTTATTCTCCGGAATAATATCCTTCATACAATGAAAATAGTTTTGAACACGCTTTTATCCCTAAAAACTTGTAAACAAAACATTCTTTTATGTAGACACTTGCGTTATTGCATTCATGTTTAACTCATCATAGTTCGACCACATCTATGAAAACCTAAATTCAATGACATACATTTGTGCCTTTATATATGGTGCTAGGTTATGAATTAATATTTTGCGTTTCCTCCCCAGCCGCTGTTGTCGTTTTACTGATGAACGCTTATGGTTACGCATTTGTATTGTGAATATAGATTTTTTAGAAAATATATCCAAAATTCTTACTGTCCAACAGAGAATATCTAGCGTTACATGACAATCATATATACGACCATCTTATTGTCTATTGATGGGAACAAATGACAGAAGCGGGTGTCATCCATTTGCTCCTTACCAGTAGTGAAGATTTATATGTTAAAGATAAATTTGTTAATCTATGTGAAAATAACAGAAAATAACTTTGTAGGCAAGCGCATGTGACTACACATGAGTGAGCAATCTCGATTACTCAGAACCCTTTCATATTTATCAGCGTGCACTTAGTAAAGCGTTTGATTGGACTTATGTATGCTAATCTCACAAAACTTCGCTTCGAATTCAATGACACGTCGTAGTTGTAATGGACGTCTCTCGGTGCAAGTTCATTTGCATGTCACTTTCAAAAACGGTCAATTGTGTATTTTTACGTTCATAAAACTTTATTTCAAGACACGTCTGTCAAATACTCGTATATGAATTGATGAAATGGTTTTCAATTCACTAATAGGTTCAACCCCTAAGTTCAAATATGAAGATTTGATTGAGTCAGTTTTCTTTGATTAATTCAACTTCAAATTGAAGGGTCTCTCTATAAAGATAGATCTCACTCCACTTAATACATAGATGGAATATATTTATTTAAAATGAACAATGTTTTTGACAACTCCAGAAGTTGTGAACAATTATCCCTCAACCGTTTGATGGATCAGATCGAAAAAATACTTCGTATCTGCAAATCAAGCAAGAAACGACGATTTTTATGGTTTTACGTTTTGTGTCAAATAACTGGTTATCACATGAACAGGACATTATAGTTATTTCACGCGTTATAGTTAAAATACTATAATTTTATTACATACCACAATAATGTATTTGTGTTGAGTGGACTTGTGAATATACGTTGACTCACAAACTTGTTTTTGATGTGTATGTTGTGTCCACTACAGTATTTGACACTGGATAATGAGTGCAGGTCATGAGGGAGCAAGCATGGCGACGGACTGGTCGATCTGGAGACATCGGAATTAACAAGAGCCCGCCGTGATGGAATGATTAGCGTCTGTGCACAAGTGAGTTTATCTAGAAAACTATCCATAGACCTAGCACGCGAGTGTAAGCATGATGACGAGGTTAATTTAACATTTGTCACTGAATATCAAAAATTTTGTATTGTTCCTATAATGCCTTGTGGTGTTGAGTTTTAAAAAAATGATACAATGGAAATGATAAGGTTACAACTGTCTATATGACGCTATGTTTATTGATGATGGTAAATGTATTCTTAAAACAATCACTTACTAATGTTTATTGAGGTCTTAATTAGTCCAGCAATCTTTCCGAAATCTGACTGAAGGATCATATTTTAATATGAAAAATGTATTATCAAAATTGGGTTTCCCTTAGGCATTTGAAGCGAATTCTATATGAGCCCTTAAATGTATTAGTGTTATCCTCTGAAGGCCTAAACAGAAACTGCTTCAGGTGAATAGGCTCCATAAACGTGTGTCTAGTTCGCCTCTGGGAACCTGTTTGAACGATCAGGTCTACAATCACGAGGTCCCTATTATTTAAGTTTATTGTAGGCTTCAATGACCGTCATAATGTCCACTGAATGTTGTTTAGATTGCTACTCGATCCCATGTCCACACTCCCATTCCGCATTCCACAGCCTGATGCCTGAGTTACGCTGACACTAATTGTTTGGGCGCCGTCTTGACTGTTACTTGTGTTGAACTTTATTGTTCATTTCGAATTTTAAATCTGTGCTGACGGTGTACCCTTGTTTTTACTCCCAGACTGTTATCGTGCAACCGCTCGTGTCGTTTGACCTTATTTTTGTTCTGCCTTTTGCTTTCTGGTTATTGGGCGTCCTTTTCCTTCTATAATTGTTGGAGTTTGGTTCGACATGACTAATATCTTGTTTGCTTTCTTTTAAAAATATGTTAAATTTAATTTGAGTTCAGGAACTTGGTTTTACCTTGGAAATTCTGATGTCTACCTGATTGTTGCAGTTATGGTTGCTGACCATGTAAACTAGTTGGTATTTTATAGAAGAACTTGCTTACAATTTCAGAACATGCTATTGGGACATATGTCACGTGGGGATGAATATTATAATTTTATGTAAACAATTATTCATTTCTATCTTAATATCAGACATTGAGAACCTATGATAATAGTTTTAGATGTAGTCTGTTATAGGTTTGAAATTAATCATTTATTTAAATTATGCACTGGAATTGTAAAATGTTCATTAACGTTTGTACTAAAACAATACTTTTGGATTATTGAGAACTCCTTCAAAAACGTTCAGGATTATATCATTGTGATACATCCATACATTGGTTACATCAGCACATTCAGATTAGAATTCATTGCGAACATCCACGGAATTTACCCGGAACTCTGTACTTTAATCAGTGAGAAACAAATAAGAATGTTTAGTTTCAGTGTTGATGAGATGGCTCAATTAATATTATTAATTTATAAGTAATATACTACATTGTGCCAAACAAAAAATACTAGAAAAACTAGATGAACCAATAGACGAAATTATGCATAAAGATAAAATATTACAACATTTAAGACAAAATTCAAGGGTAATTATGTGTTGCTACTAGAGTATAACATAAAATACAACTGATCTATTCAAAAAGTAATAACTACAACTTGTGGATGATACAGATTGTTATACCTTTTAACTTAAGAGAACCTCAAGGGATGATGCTAATTGATTTATGATCCACCTTCTATAATAATAATAACAATAATAATAATAATAATAATAATAATAATAATAATAATAATAATTATTATTATTATTATATTATTATTATTATTATTATTATTATTATTATTATTATTATTATTATTATTATTATTATTACGGATATACAAAAGCAGAATATTAACAAGTGCACGATTTTAACCACTTAATCAATTTATCTTTTATAGTGTTACCATTTTGCAGGATGGCACGATACAAGATCGTTTTCAGTAACTCAATTTGCTTCAAACTCTCCTGCCAGTTCCTCGCACGCAATCTTCGCATCTTCAAGATTGAATTGACACCTCGGTCCACTAGCTTTTACTCCCAATAGCATGGTATAACAATCGTCCACCAGCTTCTACTCCCAATAGCATGAAATAACGATCGTCCACCAGATTTTACTCAAACTATCATGGCCTGATAATCATAAAACATAAGGCGGAAAACTCTGATGTATTCTGTATACGCGGTACATAATTTCAAAGAAAATATCTCCTTAGCACAACACTTGCTGAATTTCGCTATAACTTAAATGAAATGATCACTGTCTGGATTACAAATGAAACGAGGGTACATCTACTCACAATCGTGTAATAGCGAACAGTTGATGTAACTCCTCTATGGGGAATTAATCACAAGCAAGAGGTTTTTTTTTTTCCTATATTGAATGTACCTCTAATACATCTAGTTCCTCATGCTGACTTCTTGCATTGCGTACATACATAATTGGATCTAGGTCGCCTACGCACCAGGTGCATTCGCGACCGGTGAAGTCCTGAAAGTCAGGATTTTCAGTTAGTCGGTACGTTGTGGACGGTGCCACCTCAGTAACCGTACTTATGTGCAAATGTCGCACTTAACGAATATGTCTGGACGCGGAAGGAAGGCCAGTGACCGGTGGGACTCAGAACGCCAAGGAAGGTACCGATGAAGACTGTTCACCCCGCAACAATAGAACTCGTAGACTCAAATCCAATCCAGTGATACTATTTGACACACACATATCTGTTCATGTAGAACTCGTAGACTCAAATCCAATCCAGTGATACTATTTGACACACACATATCTGTTCATGTGTTGTGTAAATCACTCGTGTAATTATTCTAATCGTGTGAGTTGTGTAAATTCCTTATTTAGTGTAGTTTGGAATTTCGTGTACGTGGTGTACTTTTGTTCTTCTAAACATTGATCATTCAGGCTGGGATTCAGTATCCCTAAGTATACTGGAATCACCCTTTTTGGTTTTGCTTTTCTAGATTGTTAATTTTTTTATGGCGGTGTCCAAAGGATCGGGTTAGGGTTTGTGGGTTTAGAGCTTTTATCAAAAGCGGTCTTCAAGCCAAAGTAAAACCTGGAAAGAAAAATACCAAATAAAAACAGGTGCCATAGTGGAAACTCTTTTGGCGACAGATGCTTGCTGCTGTGAGGGTTCCACTCTTGTATTTGCTAGTATGTTTCCTAGCACCAGTTTTACGCCCATCTTAAAACAAAAGGGGGAGGAGTGTGGCAACGAGAGCCTAATTAGAAAATCTCTTAACAACACCGTCTTGGTGTTTGCTAATATGTTTCCTAGCGCCAGTTCCCCCCCCCCTCCCCCCGAAAAAAGTGAGTCTGCCTCTTTCTACCCTGTCACGGTGCTTTCTTAGTTCCTTTTCATTCTTTTTATTGTTACTTTCTTTTTTATGTGGTTGTGCTGTTTGGCTGTCTTTCCAGAACTTGGTGGTTGTCTACAAGGCCTGACTTGGAGTATTTTAGCTGGTGGTGTTTGCGGCTGATAGTGACGAAGAATTTAAAAAGCATACATTGTGCTCCTGTGTCTTTCGTTATAGTTTGATACGTTTGGCCAGCACACTTTTGGTGGTTTTATGTGCTGCGTGTTGATAAATTGGGGCGTATGATGGTATTATATGCTTTAGTGCCACCTTGTGCCGGGACCCTGATGACTGTTCTTAGGTCACCTTATATTTTTAAAAATGGTTAGTGTAGCGTTTGCAAAGGTTGGGGTGGGGTAATTCCAATATATTAATTGAAATATTATGGAAATTCCACCCTGGCTCGTGAAGTTATAAAGTTAAATTAATGACGAAATAGATGTACAGCTCTGAGCCTCCAGTCAGCACAGCCGACGGTTAAATTATATAGAACACGAAGATGAAATTTAAAATAATAACAATTTAATAAAGTCGATAATTTTAAATGATAAACACAATCACTCGTCCTCCAAGTGATAGCCTACTTCATCTCGTGATTTTCAGTGTGAGTTCTATTTTCCCCTGGCCTTTGGTTCTACTCATTTCTTTATTTCGTTCCTCCCACTCCTCCTGGATTTCACCTCTCCCGACTTATCTCCTTCCTTCTCCTTTATCCCGTCTCTCTCTCTCTCTCTCTCTCTCTCTCTCTCTCTCTCTCTCTCTCTCTCTCTCTCTCTCTCTCTCTCTCTCTCTCAGACTACTGGGAACACTATCACTGGTTTGTCCCTCGAAGCTTCCTCTCCCGACTTCTCTCCTTCCTTCTCTTTCTTCCGTCTCTCTATCGGAGACACTGGGACCACTATCACTGGCCTGTCCCTCGAAGCTTCCTGTGAAAACCACAAGGCGTTGACATATGGTTTATCGAATCTCACCTAACACTAAATCATCAATTAACCATCAGATAATGCTATTACTTTTAATGTCACGCATACATACACATTGAAATTCCCACACTTTCCTTACAGGGTAAACATCAGTATATCCAAATATATATATTTAATCTCATTGTACTTACAATATTACAACAACCATACGCATGTCTGTACACTCCACTCCCACAAGCGTACATAAATATTCAAATATTCATATAACTAATTTCTCACAGTGCAACCATTTCAAAGATACAATTCAATTCAGCAATGGCAAAATCTATAATCGCATGAACAAATGTGCTAGTCTACTATAAAATAACCACATAGCGAATTATAATAATATTAACTCTTACGACGGCTAGCAAGCAATATGATATGATTTTTTACAAATATCAATTCATTCTTCAAAATATGCAAACATATTAACATCACAAAATAATTCTTCCTACTATGATTCTAGTAATAATAATAAGTATATCTACGATCTACAATTAAATGCAGTCACATTCAGCAAAGATTGAACAACTAGCTCACTGACCTTTAGAAGCAGCACTTAGAATCCAGTCCTAAGGTTTTTTTCCCGCCAATAACGCATGGCTGATCGGAGTTGCTATCTTCTGGCAATCTCTCTAACGAACTATAACGAACTAAATCTTGCTGGCAGGTCTAATGATGTCATACTTAGCCAAATTCAGGGTCCCACCATAACTCTATTCTGATTGGGTAGCGCTGTGGCCCTGTCCAATCGACTAAGCGACCAAGTCAACCTGGCTGTCAGTCTGCGTATCAAGAAGGTAAGGCACGTCAGCTCCTTCTGGCAACTTCTTTGATCTACACAAGTGCTTTCCACACCAAGGTGATAATTGCACTTCTGACGGCCTTGGTCGGGCTTCCCACCCTAGCCACGGCGAACTTACGTAAGGGATAGTGTTAGCCTGCGGTTATGTTTAACATTAAACAGTGGCTTGTCCGAATTACTTTGATTATACATATTTCTAATTTAATTTTTGGTCGGGCAAAACGCCACAGTTAGGACCTAAGGTCATTGAATGTTGGTTTAGTTCTTACCAGTCTTTTGTTGCATGTGTCTTGACCTGTTGTCGATGTTGGTCTCGTTATATCAGATATGTACGGGACATATGTGGGTGGGGTTACTTCTACTCCAGCCATTGGTGATTAGTAGTGTAAGAAAATAATAATAATAATAATAATAATAATAATAATAATAATAATAATAATATAAAGAAAATAAGAAAACAGAACACGAAAACAAAATATAAGGTAGGAAGATAGAGAAAAGATATTTTCTTTAATAAGCAAAAGAGAAGTGATGCTTCACATGGACTGCACTTTAGCTAGCAATCTTACCTTACTGCTTTGCCACTCCTATTTAATGTTATTTTGATTACACGTATCTATCGTTTTATATTTGATGTTTATGAATCTGTTTGAGGTATCGAATTATATTCCTACACGTATTATTGATGTTCTTGTTGCTTATCCTGTCTAGAAATTCAGGGTATGTTGTAAGGTATTCCATTTTCCTTAAACTGCTTGGAAACTAGCTCGTTGGTCGATATTTGAGGCAAGTGTTGAAAACGTATTCCATGGTTTCTGGTACGGGGCAGTGAGGGCAGTTAATAGTTGAAGCTCCTCCCTTGTTGAGGTGTTTCATGAAGCTGTTATGGAGTAGAGTTTTCCATGTACTGTTTCTATTGATTATTTTTACATTGGTGGCTTCGAGAACTTTAGGTATTTTGTTTACCCTTGTGACCTCTTTTTGTATTTGGTACAAGTGCCTACCATTTTTGGTGAAGTTCCCAAAGTTGTTGCCATTTCTTGTTTCTCCTGCTTCTTATCAGACCGTATATCTCATAGATGCTGTATTATAGCCGCTGTAGTTCAGTGTTTAGAAGATTGTGTTTTGCCCTTTAGCCAGCTTTTTATTGCAGAACATATTGATGTGGGAAGGTACCCATAGAACATGAATGGTTCGTTGCTTATTCGCGACCTCCCTAATGGCTTGCACTGCATCTTCTAGAATGTTTGCTATGCTTTTGGAGTTGCCAGTCTCTTGAGATTTACATCGTCTGAGTGCTTTGTATTGTTTGTCATTAAGCTTGGTAAGTGGTTCCTTATTTGCCGAGGCGTACACCTGGTAGCCGTAATCAAGTTTGGCCCTGATTAGTGACTTGTAGATCAAAAGCATGGTTTGTTGATCGGCTCCCCACGTTGTGCCCCTGATGTTTGTAAGAATATTTATATCTTGAGTTTCAAGAGTCGAGTTTCATTAAATAGCATCCCCAGGAAATGTGCATCTTTCTTGAATTAAATTGTAGTGTTCTGGATGTAACGTTTAGGTTATCTGGGTTGTTTTATTTATTGTAATGAAGAGCATTTATATTGGCTTCTAGTCGAATAAGTTGATCTATGGTAGTGCGTTTGTTTTTAAATCCACTTTGGGTTTCCGCTATTAGAGGATTTTGTTCCGAGTGGTGGCTAAACCTGTTATGATCATTTTGTCCATGGTTTTGAAGATGGTGTTGGTCAAGGAAATAAGCCTGTACTATGTTATGTTTATTTGTGTGTGTGTGGGTGTGTGTGTGTGTGTGTGTGTGTGTGTGTGTGTGTGTGTGTGTGATCTTTTCCTGGCTTTAGTATGGCTATGACCACCACCTCTTTCCATAGAATAGGAATGTTTCCAGTTTGCTATATTAGGTTTATCATGTCTAGATTGATGTTATGTTGATTAATCGGGAGATATTTGTAGATGTCATAGCCAGGGTTGCCCTCTCCGGGGGATGTACGTTTTATATTTAGGATTGCTTTCCTCCATTCCTCAAGACTAAACAGTGTGACAATCGATCAAGATTGAAATCATAAGGGATTGAAATCAAATTTGTGGTGGTTAAGGGATTAATTTACAAAAGGTAAAGCCGTGTTTTCCACAACCAATCAGGGCTGGCTTATCATCTTGCTTCTCCACACTTTGCCACTTGAAACGCCAGAGCCTATTTGAATGAAATTCAATCCAGTTGTACTAGTGGATAGAAACAAAAATCAATAATATGTTAGTCACCTGTGCAATTAAATCAAATAATCAAGTCTTTAAATTTAACTACAACTTCTTTTAAAAAATGGTCTAGTACTTAGGGTACATGTAACGTTTCCTATATTTTTGTACGATTATTAGATCCAAGTGACTTATATAATTAAAAAAAAAATTCGTCAATATTAGGCGAGTCATAGTTTTGATTTGATCGGTAGAAATGATCAAGGTGGTTGTGTGGTTTTCTCGAATTGGATTTCAAACCAAAGTGAAATCCCTTATGATAATTTGGCAATAAGAGCCCTAAAAATGGCTTTTTGTGGCTTGAAAATTCCACGACCTTCTACATCACTCTTGAATTTTGCTGGATTGCATTGTTCGCACTCTTTGATATCTGGAAATACATACCCATGTATTTCCTATAAGTATTCCGAAGCTTGTACAAGTTCGCTGAGTTGGTACTGGTTGTAGGCGGAATCGTAGAAAGTGGAGAGGATACTGGCACCGTAGTACCATTGTGCTAGCCTGGGTTTAGAGGCGACTATGGATCGCCATGCAGTGTACTTTACTGCAATTATAAAGTGGCCTGCTTTCTTTATATCGTATATTGCAGACCCTATTCCCATGTACTGTGTTTTCACGTTGTTCTTCTTCTTCCAATCCTCCGCTTTCACTTCTTGCCTGTCTTCTTCGTCTTCACGTTCTTCAGAATACGTGGACATTTCCAAATCCCTTGCTATGGTCTCTGCGTCGAAGACCTCCTTGTGCCATGGTGATATTGCCTTGTTAACACTATTACTTGCCGCTACCATGGCTAGTGTTGTCCTTTTTGGTCTTTAAGTGCAGGAGTGATGTTAAGCCCAGACCCTAGTTGATTTGCTACCCCTGGTGGTGGAGTAGCTTTTCAGTAGGCTGTATCGTCTGCTGGTAGCTGTTAATAATTTGAGTTATAGCTGGTGGGCTGCTAACTGACTGTAGAGTTATCTCTCTTGGTCGCTGAATGTTTTTACCACCTCTTCGGAAACTCTTGGGTCTTTGTATATGTTCTTCTTTTTTCTCCCATATTAAGAACAGTGTTGTCCTATTCTCCCGTGCTCTTAAGCTCCATCCTGAAGCAATGACTATGCCTAAGCCTTTTATTGCATTCAGCGCTTTGGCGGGAATCAATTGTTTCATCCATTGTTGTGTGTCTACTGATTTCTTAGCTGCGATTAATGAATGTATTGACACTACGAAGACCTTTTTCTATAGCTAAACTACTAGTCTTATTGTCTCAGGTGCAGGCCCTTCGTCTAACTATAATCTACATATTGTTACACGCACAGGGGTATTCACTTGACCGAGCGGTGTCAAAACCCTGGCGCGAGTCACGCTGGAAGTCATATGTTTTCCCCAAATTTCCAAAGACTTCCATACAACTTGAGTTGTAAAATGGAAAGAAAGACGTGTCTGCTATAATTATTAATCTTTGCTGTAATCAATGGGCGACCCAGAGGAGACAACTTGCCCAAACGTCCATTAACTGCACCTTTACATGGTTTTTCTTCATTATCATCCGTTTTCCGTACCGATAGCTTGTCATGCCATAGAAATTACACCAGTATTCCCTTACTAACTGGGAAATATTTAACTGCGCGACCCTAGGCCAGTCCATCCACAGAATTTCCGGCGTATCACACTCATATACATACGCCAATTTTCCACTATGGCCACATAAACGGTACCTACCAAGTTCCAACTTATTGATTCCATTCTATAATTTACTGATTTCCAACCATAAATGCTGCCTTTTCAATCACACTACTTGTATACACCACTGAATTTTAATATGGACTATGTTACAAAGGGACAGTCATTCGGCTTGTACCCAAAATCACTACTAACGACCCAAGCATGCTTCAAATTCACTAACACTTACTCCAAAGTTATTACAATATCAAAATGCACAAAAGCTAAAAACAAATTAATCCAAAATAAAGTCATATATCTACTCTCCATACACTCTTTACCCACTGATACTGTATGTTAGAATTTTGAAAAGATTACATTAAGTAGGAAATTACCTGTAAAATGTATCCTTATGAGCAAATCGATTGCAAAATAAACAATAACTACCCAACTTTATTGTAAGCGCTTTATACCTGCTAAAAGAGATGCATATTTCCCTACAACTGGTCAATAATATGAATGTTTAACTATTACGGCAAACTTGCTATAATTGATTTTAATTAGCTTTGCAAACGGAGTGGAATAGCTACTGATAATACCATATTTACCCCAAATCTCAGCCTCTAAATTGAACAGTGACTAAAGAAGCACTTCTTTCTCATGGACTAACTATTATTAAATTTATGGAGAGAATTTAGAAAATTTTAACACAAATATACCTTCTCTTGCAACACTTATGCATATAAAATGACACCTGAAATAACTAAATTTAGCTATATAATAGTAATGGCAATGCGACTCTTAGCAAGTCATATATACAGTGGACGTGGTGCCATACTTCAACGAAATGGTCATTGTCTGGACTATAAATAAATGAGGGTACATCTACTGACAGTCATGTCAATGCGACTCTTAGCAAGTCATATATTAAAACGGGCGTGGTGACATACTTAAGACATTTTTTAGATCAGTTTTGTATCCATATTTTTATTGTATAGAAGAAACATTTTCTTTAAATATGGGGCCTTACTAATATAGTTTTTATTCTGTGCCCACTAGCTGTTTCTTTTCGTTTAGATGAATTAGACGAGAAATTCACGGTTTTGTCAGCTTTTCGCATTTTTGCTATCATTGTAAATAATTTTAAAAAGTCCATTCCAATATGTAAATATGACAATTTTACTGTATCGTTTGAAATTGCATAGTTTTGTCATTTCAAATGGTATATCATCGGTCTCTGTTTCAGCGTGTTTGCCTGTATGTCTGTCAATTTAAATTCATTAACTATCTGTCTAATTAAAGCCATTAACTGACTGTCTAATTAAAGCCATTACCTATCTGTCTAATTAAATTCATTAACTATCTGTCTAATTAAAGCCATTAACTGTCTGTCTAATTAAACTCATTAACTGACTGTCTAATTAAACTCATTAACTGACTGTCTAATTAAAGTCATTACCTATCTGTCTAATTAAAGTCATTAACTGTCTGTCTAATTAAAGTCATTAACTGTCTGTCTAATTAAAGTCATTAACTGTCTGTCTAATTAAAGTCATTAACTGACTGTCTAATTAAACTCATTAACTGTCTGTTTAATTAAAGTCATTGACTTTCTAATTAAACTCATTGGCATTAACTATATCGATAAACGAAGAATGTACCAATTAAAAAGTAACTTAAATATGAAGATATTCATACTTTACGGACAACAGAAACTTGGGTCAGCAACTTTTTAATACTTCCAGGCAGATACGATTTTATTACGGATCACTGCCATCTCACCTCGGTCTGCGTGGGTTCGTGTCTAAGATTCGGCTAATGTTGTTATGTGAGAAAGCTTGCCAATAGCTTCTCGTGGGTTGGTGGTTCTCTCCGTGGATTTTCCGTGTTCTTCCTCCATCATTAATACATTGCGGCCAGTATAGCCTATATTGTGCTGAAAAATGGCGTTAAACGATAAAAAAAATCAGATACTATTTTTACCTGTCACTATTACTGTTACGAAGATAGGATTTCTAACTGTGACTGCGGTCGGAAGATATGAGTTTTACCTGTCACCAATGCTGTTAGAAAGATAGCATTTTTAAATGTCACTAATACTGTTACGAACAGAGGATTTCTACCTGTCACTATTACTGTCGCACGATATCATTTCTGTCAACAATACTGTTAGGAAGATAGGATTTCTACCTGTCACCAATAACTACGAAGATAGCCTTTCTATCTGTCACTTTTACTGTTAGGAAGGTATGATCTTTTTCCTGTCACCAATGCTGTTAGTAAGAGAGCATTTTTACATGTCACCAATACTGTTTGGAAGATAGGATTTCTACTTCACACTAATACTGTTAGGAATATATGATTTCTACCTGTCACCAATACTGTTTGGAAGATAGGATTTCTACCTGTCATTAATACTGTTAGGAAGATATGATTTCTACCTGTCACCAATACTGTTTGGAAGATATGATTTCTACCTGTCGCCAGTACTGTTTGGAAGATAGGATTTCTACCTGTCACCAATACTGTTTGAAAGATATGATTTCTATCTGTCACTAATACTGTTAGGAAGATATGATTTCTACCTGTCGCCAATACTGTTAGGAAGATATGATTTCTACCTGTCACCAATACTGTTTGGAAGATATGATTTCTACCTGTCACTAACACTGTTAGGAAGATATGATTTCTACCTGTCACCAATACTGTTTGGAAGATAGGATTTCTACCTGTCACTAATACTGTTTGGAATATATGATTTCTACCTGTCACTAATACTTTTTGGAAGATAGGATTTATACCTGTCACTAATACTGTTAGGAAGATATGATTTCTACCTGTCACCAATACTGTTTGAAAGAAATGATTTCTATCTGTCACTAATACTATTAGGAAGATATGATTTCTACCTGTCGCCAATACTGCTAGGAAGATATGATTTCTACCTGTCACCAATACCGTTTGGAAGATATGATTTCTACCTGTCACTAACACTGTTAGGAAGATATTATTTCTACCTGTCACCAATACTGTTTGGAAGATAGGATTTCTACCTGTCACTAATACTTTTTTGGAAGATAGGATTTCTACCTGTCACTAATACTGTTAGGAAGATATGATTTCTACCTGTCACTAATACTGTTTGGAAGATAGAATTTCTATATGTTACCAATAGCTGCGAACGTGTCATTTCTACCTGTCATTATTACTGTTAGGAAGGTATGATCTCTTACCTGTCACTAATACTGATTGAAAGATAGGATTTCTACCTGCTACTATTTACTGTCGTAAGATAGGATTTTTAACTGTATATTAATCTGTAGTTCTAGCTGTCACTAAAAATGTTAGGACATTTAAAATCTACCTGTCACAATCACTGTTAAGAGATAGGATTTCAACCTGTCACTAATACTGTTAGGAAACTGGATTTCTATATGTGACTAAAACTGTTAGAAAGATATACTTACATCCTTTTATTAATAGAAAGATAGAATTAAAATCTTTCATTAATGCTGTTAGAAAGATATAATGTTCACCTATTCGGAGTTTTACCTGCTGTTTTATTAACTTTAATTATTATTTTTATTATATCTCATAGAAACACCTATTTAAGTCGATCTGAATTTAAGTCGATCTGAAAGTGTTCATCATCATAGACATAAAAGTAATTTTGCTTCAGTTTTTTTTTCTCCAATACCTTCATTCTCCTTGGCGGTATATATCTTGGAGTGTGTCATACATACATACATACATACATACATACATACATACATACATACATACATACATACATATGCTTATTACGATACGTTTGAACTTTTAGGAGAGTTTGTAGGTGCAATTCATAAAAATTTATAAAATCGATCTGAGTTCATTAATTATAAGCTTTTACAGTTTCATTCTGATGTTCCATTTTCAACATATTGACTGCAGTATGCCATGAGATCTATGATTTGTGTCAATTGAATTAAACATCTTATTGATGTTTACAATCTTCCTGATGAATTCAAAGATTTTTAGGACTCGTTTAAACTTGATAAAGATATGCTAAGTACGTTAAATCAAAAATAAATCTTCACAATACTAGCTGCAGAAACAAAGATCTTACTCGAAAAGTAATTTGTACAACGCTAATTGCAGATACAAAATCTTACTCGAAATGTAATTTCTACAATGTTAATTACAGAAACCAGATCCTACTCGAAAAGTAAATGTTTTCTTGCAACAAGCCATTTCTTACTCTCAACATATGGTCTGTTACAACATTAATAATCATACATTACTGTCATATAAACAGGTGGAATGAAAATTAAGTAGGGACAAGAAATTTGGATTAGATCGAGGATATAGTTTGGAAAGCGAATATAATCAAATTTGTATTCACGTTTGATCACAGATTAATGTTCTCTCTAGTAAGGGTCTTAATTTTAGTCAGATCATTTCGGTAATTGAAACAAATGTCTGGAAGAAGTCTGTAAAGGCCACGATGATAAATATCGTTTGATGGATGCTGGATATAGCGAGAACCAATTCAAGATGTGCCATCATGTAATTTATCTCCAGAAAACCGAGTTTATGTTAATGTCGTCTGCAGCAATCTGTGTTCAATCTAACACGCCCTGTCTTATTCCAATGAAACAGTCACTCAAACTGTCTTGTTGATTGGAAAATTGTTTACAACAAAGGTTCCACACACCAGTAATGTTGAGTCTCATCCGACAATATAGACTTTTAAAAGATCATCAACGGTTGTGTATTTTTAGGATCTTTAATTTCTATGTTCCTTTCATGTTCATTAGCTTTTGTTTCGTGTATTTCTTTAAGAAAGCATCATTGTAACCAAAACCAAGATTATTGAGGTGATGCACCAACCTTAACTAGGACGGTTTAACTTAAATCTAACCATCAAAATAAATGGTCAGTGTCACGTCAGCACACTGTAATGTCCAGTCCACATAGATATTGATATCAGCGCCAGAATTACTAAAGCAAGCGTGGCCATTGGCAGACTATATGAAAATATGTAGGAGCGCAAAGGCATCAGATTACAACCAAAACGTAAGGTCAAAAAAGGCTATGGTGTTGGCGACTCAATTGCAAACTTGCGAAATCTGAACAGTATACAGACGGCATGCCAAGAAGACGAATTATTTTCACGTGATCTACCTGAAGAATCTGATGAGTATACGATGTGAGGACACTGTCATATGGACGCTCTTTTTGCATACCAGGGCCCAACAACGTGGAACAAATTGCCCATTGAAATTAGACGCAAATACACAGTGATCTCTTTCAAGGGTGCTCTTAAAACTCACCTTTCTCGACTGCAAGAACAAAATTAAAGACATAATAATATTTCCTACCTTAAATATTTTCAGCACTTTGTATATTTTCCAATTCCATGGTGTCTCATTTTTTTTTTGTTTTTTGTAGTCATAACATTATAGATGTTGTAAAACGCATGGAGCTTCTAAAGATTAGGCGCTATGCAAAGTCCTATGTTACGGGCTTTCGTATATGTTCTTGATTCTAATATGTTAGGGGGTTATGATTATGTTATTGATTCTAATATGTTAGGGGGTTATGATTATGTGATTGATTCTAATATGTTAAGGGGTTATGATTATGTTATTGATTCTGCTATGTTAGGGGGTTATGATTATGTTATTGATTCTAATATGTTAGGGGGTTATGAGTATGTTATTGATTCTAATATGTTAGGGGGTTATGATTATGTTATTGATTCTAATATGTTACGGAGTTATGAGTATGTTACTGATTCTAATATGTTAAGGGGTTATGATTATATTATTGATTCTACTATGTTAGGGGGTTATGATTATGTTATTGATTCTAATATGTTAAGGGGTTATGATTATGTGATTGATTCTAATATGTTAGAGCGTTTTGATTATGTTATTGATTCTAATATGTTAGGGGGTTATGAGTATATTACTGATTCTACTATGTTAGGTGGTTATAAGTATGTTATTGATTCTAATATGTTAGGGGGTTATGATTATGTTATTGATTCTAATATGTTAGGGAGTTATGATTATGTTATTGATTCTAATATGTTAAGGGGTTATGATTATATTATTGATTCTACTATGTTAGGGGGTTATGATTATGTTATTGATTCTAATATGTTAAGGGGTTATGATTATGTGATTGATTCTAATATGTTAGAGCGTTTTGATTATGTTATTGATTCTAATATGTTAGGGGGTTATGAGTATATTATTGATTCTAATATGTTAGGGGGTTATGATTATGTTATTGATTCTAATATGTTAGGGAGTTATGATTATGTTATTGATTCTAATATGTTAAGGGGTTATGATTATGTTATTGATTCTAATATGTTAAGGGGTTATAGGTATGTTACTGATTCTAATATGTTAAGGGGTTATGATTATGTTACTGATTCTAATATGTTAGGGGGTTATGATTATGTTACTGATTCTAATATGTTAGGGGGTTATAGGTATGTTACTGATTCTAATATGTTAAGGGGTTATAGGTATGTTACTGATTCTAATATGTTAGGGGGTTATGAGTATGTTACTGATTCTAATATGTTAGGGGGTTATAGGTATGTTACTGATTCTAATATGTTAAGGGGTTATAGGTATGTTACTGATTCTAATATGTTAGGGGGTTATAGGTATGTTATTGATTCTAATATGTTAAGGGGTTATAGGTATGTTACTGATTCTAATATGTTAGGGGGTTATGATTATGTTACTGATTCTAATATGTTAGGGGGTTATGATTATGTGATTGATTCTAATATGTTAAGGGGTTATGATTATGTTATTGATTCTAATATGTTAGGGGGTTATGATTATGTGATTGATTCTAATATGTTAAGGGGTTATGATTATGTTATTGATTCTAATATGTTAGGGGGTTATGATTATGTTATTGATTCTAATATGTTAGGGGGTTATGATTATGTTATTGATTCTACTATGTTAGGGGGTTATGATTATGTTATTGATTCTACTATGTTAAGGGGTTATGATTATGTGATTGATTCTAATATGTTAGGGGGTTATGATTATATTATTCTCAGCATATAAAAGATGGAGAATACCACTGATCAAAATATCCGACGATTGAAATGAAGATGAGAACAAAGATTTAACTAATCTTATGAATGACAATAATGCAATACTTACGATACAAAACTTAATGCAATACTTACGATACAAAACTTAATGGGGTGGGTGAAAGAGACCTAAGAATATTGAAACAAAAATTTATGATCTACGGGATTTTATCATAAAATAATACGTACATTCAAAATTAAAATGTTACTCCCCAAAATCGTCTACAGAAAAATCGTAAAGCATAGATCCTATTGATTACAATAGATGCTTCAAGCTTACCGTGTCGTTTGGGGTTCAAAACGTGCATCTAGGTGTCTAAGGGAAACATTCATTACGACCCCATAATACCGCCTTGGCTGGAATTTTATGGCGAGGTCTAACGGACACCACCGTTAGCCGTTTTGGGGGAATTGGGGTGAATAGAATATGGAAATGATGGAGTCTAACGGTGTTTAAACTACATCTACTGACCAAAATACCATACATACTGACCAGCAACATAATTTACTGACCAGCATCAATACCGACTTTCCACTAAGCTTTATGAGAAGGGATGTACACTAAGAGGCGGAATAAAAAGAATAAAACCTAGAGTAGACAAAATGGCATCTGATATTCAAATCTACATGATAATACAATATTTAAAGTACAGTGAAAGGAAGAGTGCATACAAATAAACACAATCCAATTTATATACGGTCACACGAGACAGAATGGTGTGAAGTGTAGTATTAGTTGTAATGTACATACATAGATATATAATAAATATTGGCAATAGATTGCGTAGTAGCTTTGTTTCGGAGAGATGTTCAAGGGCCCCATGGCTTTGTTTCAGTTACGCTCTCCTTTAGTTTCGTTACATCTCTCTTGTTTCATATTTGCTTATACACCAAAGCTCGGCATAAACGGACTGGGAGGTTAGTTTTGCTTTCGTAATCCTTTGTATGTGGGATGAGGGACCTCTACGTTTTGTGGTTTCCGCTGTTGTCACTGCCATTATGCAATTGAAGGAACATTTGACATTATTCCGTTCTTTTCTTCCTTCCACTCCCTTTAACCCTTGCGTTTTCTTCCTTCCATTTCATTTATCCCTTTCTTTCTCTTATTTCATCACACTTTTGATAAAAATGTGTTGCCATATTGCGATGAATTTAAGTTACTTTCATCAATCTCCAATTGAAAAAAAAAAAAGTCTGGAACATGGTCTAATAAGTACATAACTCTGTCTTTGTGGATCGTGGCGTCAACTATTCTTCACTTGATATTAAACATATTTTCTTCTTGATAAGTCGAGGATTGATGACACGATTGATTTAATTAGCGGGGTCATGAATGTCATCATCCCTTAGATTTAGTTAACGGACATGACAGGCACAGTCGCCTTAAAAGGTCAAGAAAGTGTGACAGAAAAAATGCAAGAGTATGTGAGAGACTTTTGATTGGTAATAATCTCGGCTAACCCGAACATAAACCACGACGCGAAGACAGAGGATTAGGACATTTGCTCTTCATCATGTACACCTGACAAATACATGTTTTGCTTTTAAATATGAACGTCTTTAATACTGAGAACGATAGAAAGTAGGACGTGACTTTCAAGTTTCTATGATAGCATCATTTTGTCAGCGATGGGCACTACTTTTCAGAATTTCAAAAAGGAACAAATAACCATAATTATCACTGACCCAGTGTTCTTCTTCACATGGTTCAAGATTCACTGTGATGTTGTATAATAACGTCTTTAAATAGTTTGTATTTGACCACGCTTGTTTTGTTGAAGAACATCTTTAAAGGAGTTGTATGTGATAACGGGAGTTACGTTGTAAAAAAAGATTTAAATCTACTGTATTTTACAACGCCAGTGATGTTGATAAAAACGTCTTTACAGAGGTTGTATGTGATAACGGTAGTGACTTTGAAGAATAACTTTCAAAGAAGTTGTATTTTACAACGCTAGCGATGTTGAAAAAAACGTCTTTACAGAGGTTGTATGTGATAACGGTAGTGACTTTGAAGAATAACTTTCAAAGAAGTTGTATTTTACAACGCTAGCGATGTTGAAAAAAACGTCTTTACAGAGGTTGTATGTGATAACGGTAGTGACTTTGAAGAATAACTTTCAAAGAAGTTGTATTTTACAACGCTAGCGATGTTGAAAAAAACGTCTTTACAGAGGTTGTATGTGATAACGGTAGTGACTTTGAAGAATAACTTTCAAAGAAGTTGTATTTTACAACGCTAGCGATGTTGAAAAAAACGTCTTTACAGAGGTTGTATGTGATAACGGTAGTGACTTTGAAGAATAACTTTCAAAGAAGTTGTATTTTACAACGCTAGCGATGCTGAAAACTAAGTATCAAATGAATACTTACTTTGCTGATTTCACCTATAAGAAGACATAGTGCTTCAGACAAAACATATTTGCATTTATAATATCAATAGGGAAAGGGTCAGCCTAATGGCATGACACAAGAAAATAAGAATGACACGTTCGATGTTGATACATATCTTAATCTGTAAATTTACATCTCAACTTGATTATTTTGTAATTTTACAAGGCTATTTTTAACAAATTAAAATAAAAACGTTTGAAGGCATATACGTTCTTTAAACAAACTTCGATTTTAAACAGAACATCATGGCAAAGCATACAAACTGATTTGTATTGAACCATAGTAATTAAACACTTTTGATACCATACACTTTTGATATTGATGCAAAATTCTTTGCAAAGTTTAAAGTATCTGATGTCGTGTTGATATCATTTTCCGTTATGCTTGAAGTTCTTTAGTTCTTCACGCTTTTGTAATTTTGTAACTTTTAGCATTCTTGTGAAATTCATGTTGGTAATAACACAATAAGCACTGGCACACAATTATGTTCAACCAATGTCTCAGGTAAATCAACCATGTGCTCAATGAAAGTGACAAACTGAAATTAAAGGACTCACAATCAAAGTAGTTGATAGTCATTATATGTCTATATTATATGTACCATTATGTATTATATGTCTAAATTATATGTACCATTATGCATCGGAGAGGAATAGAGGATGGAGTCCCATATGTTTTCCTTGTTTAATGTTATGATATACGTGTATATATATATATATATATATATATATATATATATATATATATATATATATATATATATATATATATATATATATATATATATATATATATATAAAGTAGTTGATAGTCATTATATGTCTATATTATATGTACCATTATGTATTATATGTCTTTTATATACATATATATATATATATATATATATATATATATATATATATATATATAGTTTATTTCATTTCGTTTCTTTATTTATTTCCAATGGGAAGTAAAACTGTCATTATTGATGGATAGTTTCATTTATCAACTTATGACAAACTACTAGCGAACCCATACATTTATCAATTCACAGTGACAGGCCAATCTGTAGCAAGAAAGAAAAAGACTCCAACTTGCAAAACAGTTTAAGTATAATCACTGTGATGACGCATTTGACTAGTCAGTGTGTTGCTAATGATTAGTGTTGACGGATTTGACTAGTCAGTGTGTTGCTAATGATTAGTGATGACGGATTTGACTAGTCAGTGTGTTGCTAATGATTAGTGATGACGGATTTGACTAGTCAGTGTGTTGCTAATGATTAGTGATGACGCATTTGACTAGTCAATGTGTTGCTAATGATTAGTGATGACGGATTTGACTAGTCAGTGTGTTGCTAATGATTAGTGATGACGGATTTGACTAGTCAGTGTGTTGCTAATGATTAGTGATGACGGATTTGACTAGTCAGTGTGTTGCTAATGATTAGTGATGACGGATTTGACTAGTCAATGTGTTGCTAATGATTAGTGATGACGGATTTGACTAGTCAGTGTGTTGCTAATGATTAGTGATGACGGATTGGACTAGTCAATGTGTTGCTAATGATTAGTGATGATAGAATTAAGTGGCATTACCTATGTTTAAATAGTTCAACAAATAAAAGTAGATTAGTACATTACAATGAAAAGTAAAATAGTACATTGCATTGACAAGTAAAATAGTATATTGCAATGAAAAGTAATATAGTACATTGTAATGAAAAGTAAAATAGTATATTACAATGAAAAGTAAAATAGTATATTACAATGAAAAGTAAAAAAGTATATTACAATGAAAAGTAAAATAGTATATTACAATGAAAAGTAATATAGTACATTGCAATGAAAAGTAAAATAGTACATTGCATTGACAAGTAAAATTGTATATTGCAATGAAAAGTAATATAGTACATTGCAATGAAAAGTAAAATAGTATATTACAATGAAAAGTAAAATAGTATATTACAATGAAAAGTAAAATAGTATATTACAATGAAAAGTAAAATAGTATATTACAATGAAAAGTAAAATAGTATATTACAATGAAAAGTAAACTAGTACATTGCAATGAAAAGTAATATAGTACATTGCAATGAAAAGTAAAATAGTATATTACAATGAAAAGTAAAATAGTACATTGCAATGAAAAGTAAAATAGTATATTGCAATGAAAAGTAAAATAGTATATTGCAATGAAAAGTAAAATAGTATATTACAATGAAAAGTAAAATAGTATATTACAATGAAAAGTAAAATAGTATATTACAATGAAAAGTAAAATAGTATATTGCAATGAAAAGTAATATAGTATATTACAATGAAAAGTAAAATAGTACATTGCAATGAAAAGTAAAATAGTATATTACAATGAAAAGTAAAATAGTATATTACAATGAAAAGTAAAATAGTACATTGCAATGAAAAGTAAAATAGTATATTACAATGAAAAGTAATATAGTACATTGCAATGAAAAGTAAAATAGTACATTGCAATGAAAAGTAAAATAGTATATTGCAATGAAAAGTAAAATAGTATATTACAATGAAAAGTAATATAGTACATTGCAATGAAAAGTAATATAGTACATTGCATTGACAAGTAAAATAGTATATTGCAATGAAAAGTAAAATAGTATATTACAATGAAAAGTAATATAGTATACATTGCAATGAAAAGTAAAATAGTACATTGCAATGAAAAGTAAAATAGTACATTGCAATGAAAAGTAAAATAGTATATTACAATGAAAAGTAAAATAGTATATTACAATGAAAAGTAATATAGTATATTACAATGAAAAGTAAAATAGTATATTACAATGAAAAGTAATATAGTACATTGCAATGAAAAGTAAAATAGTATATTACAATGAAAAGTAAAATAGTATATTACAATGAAAAGTAAAATAGTACATTACAATGAAAAGTAAAATAGTATATTACAATGAAAAGTAAAATAGTATATTACAATGAAAAGTAAAATAGTATATTGCAATGAAAAGTAAAATAGTATATTACAATGAAAAGTAAAATAGTATATTACAATGAAAAGTAAAATAGTATATTACAATGAAAAGTAAAATAGTATATTACAATGAAAAGTAAAATAGTATATTACAATGAAAAGTAAAATAGTATATTGCAATGAAAAGTAAAATAGTATATTACAATGAAAAGTAAAATAGTATATTACAATGAAAAGTAAAATAGTATATTGCAATGAAAAGTAAAATAGTATATTACAATGAAAAGTAAAATAGTATATTACAATGAAAAGTAAAATAGTATATTACAATGAAAAGTAAAATAGTATATTACAATGAAAAGTAAAATAGTATATTACAATGAAAAGTAAAATAGTATATTACAATGAAAAGTAAAATAGTATATTACAATGAAAAGTAAAATAGTATATTGCAATGAAAAGTAAAATAGTACATTGCAATGAAAAGTAAAATAGTATATTACAATGAAAAGTAATATAGTATATTACAATGAAAAGTAAAATAGTATATTACAATGAAAAGTAAAATAGTATATTACAATGAAAAGTAAAATAGTATATTACAATGAAAAGTAAAATAGTATATTACAATGAAAAGTAAAATAGTATATTGCAATGAAAAGTAATATAGTATATTACAATGAAAAGTAATATAGTATATTACAATGAAAAGTAAAATAGTACATTGCAATGAAAAGTAAAATAGTATATTACAATGAAAAGTAATATAGTATATTACAATGAAAAGTAAAATAGTATATTGCAATGAAAAGTAAAATAGTATATTGCAATGAAAAGTAAAATAGTATATTACAATGAAAAGTAAAATAGTATATTACAATGAAAAGTAAAATAGTATATTACAATGAAAAGTAAAATAGTATATTACAATGAAAAGTAAAATAGTATATTACAATGAAAAGTAAAATAGTATATTACAATGAAAAGTAAAATAGTATATTACAATGAAAAGTAAAATAGTATATTACAATGAAAAGTAAAATAGTATATTACAATGAAAAGTAAAATAGTATATTACAATGAAAAGTAAAATAGTATATTACAATGAAAAGTAAAATAGTACATTACAATGAAAAGTAAAATAGTACATTGCAATGAAAAGTAAAATAGTACATTACAATGAAAAGTAAAATAGTATATTGCAATGAAAAGTAAAATAGTATATTACAATGAAAAGTAAAATAGTATATTACAATGAAAAGTAAAATAGTATATTACAATGAAAAGTAAAATAGTACATTACAATGAAAAGTAAAATAGTACATTGCAATGAAAAGTAAAATAGTACATTACAATGAAAAGTAAAATAGTATATTGCAATGAAAAGTAAAATAGTATATTACAATGAAAAGTAAAATAGGATATTGCAATGAAAAGTAAAATAGTACATTGCAATGAAAAGTAAAATAGTATATTGCAATGAAAAGTAAAATAGTATATTACAATGAAAAGTAAAATAGTATATTACAATGAAAAAAAAAAAAGTATATTACAATGAAAAGTAAAATAGTATATTACAATGAAAAGTAAAATAGTATATTACAATGAAAAGTAAAATAGTACATTGCAATGAAAAGTAAAATAGTATATTGCAATGAAAAGTAAAATAGTACATTGCAATGAAAAGTAAAATAGTATATTGCAATGAAAAGTAAAATAGTACATTGCAATGAAAAGTAAAATAGTACATTGCAATGAAAAGTAAAATAGTACATTGCAATGAAAAGTAAAATAGTATATTGCAATGAAAAGTAAAATAGTATATTACAATGAAAAGTAAAAAAGTATATTACAATGAAAAGTAAAATAGTATATTACAATGAAAAGTAATATAGTATATTACAATGAAAAGTAAAATAGTATATTGCAATGAAAAGTAAAATAGTATATTGCAATGAAAAGTAAAATAGTATATTGCAATGAAAAGTAAAATAGTATATTACAATGAAAAGTAAAATAGTATATTGCAATGAAAAGTAAAATAGTATATTACAATGAAAAGTAAAATAGTATATTGCAATGAAAAGTAATATAGTATATTGCAATGAAAAGTAAAATAGTATATTACAATGAAAAGTAAAATAGTATATTACAATGAAAAGTAATATAGTATATTACAATGAAAAGTAAAATAGTATATTACAATGAAAAGTAAAATAGTATATTACAATGAAAAGTAAAATAGTATATTACAATGAAAAGTAAAATAGTATATTACAATGAAAAGTAAAATAGTATATTACAATGAAAAGTAAAATAGTATATTACAATGAAAAGTAAAATAGTACATTGCAATGAAAAGTAAAATAGTACATTGCAATGAAAAGTAAACTAGCATATAGAAATAAAAAGTAAAATAGCATATGAAATGAATGCTTTAAGTACAACATGACATTGGAATTAAACATAGGGTATGTGTTAGCTTTGTTTACATTTCCTTGTTTTCATAGTTGCCATAAATGTTTGAATATGAGCATAGTTTATAAATATTAATTACAAACATTGTGTTTATGGTTAGGTTTATGGGTCGTTTTTTTTTCTTTTCTTGCTGTTTTTCGTCCTGTAAATTTCATGCATACTTGACTGAAAAGATCAAACACCACAGATGAACATTATAACTTCTTTGCTGTTCTCAATGTTTTTATGTATTAGGTGCAAAACGGGTTATTCCCTTTTGTTTAGCCCCATTCACTACATCCATTCATCGTGTTTCATCAATAAGCAATCCCAATATTCAACATACCCTCTCAATTAACAGTGTGGCGTTTCTTCAGACTATCTCTGAAAGCTACATTAGGCATTAGTCCTTGTGCCAGAATCTTACACGCAAACGTCGCTACTTTATGTGATCTGTCAATTCAGACTTATTGAACAAATCAAAGAAATGCCTAATATATGTATGGTTTGATTATCTTTGTATTTCTAGCAAGTATAAATCTTTTCGTATCATAAATTAGCCTGTATTTACAAGATCACTAGATCATTTGATTTGTGTGTCAAGAAACGTTTAATTTAATGTATTTGGTTCATCGTTTATGCTAATCAGTGTGTACTGTTATGCATGTCATTATTTCTACATTACTCTCGTTGAATTATTGTCATAAACCTTAATTTTATAAGTGAGGATTTTATAAGTGAGGTAAGTTCGTACCAAAATTTTATTTTCTGTCAAAACATAACATTCTCATATTTCCCTTAATTAGAACAGTTATTTGCGCATTATTTACAGAGAACTATATCATTTCTAAACGTTATTTCATTTATGACCACAAAAATAATTAATGTTCTAATACACATTTCCAAGAACCTTTCTTTTTGTCATGTATATCTATATTGTGTGCTTTCATTTTGTCCGTGATTGAAAAATGTGCCTACCTGACTTTTGTCCGTGATTGAGGACTGTGACTACCTGACTTTTATCATAGTTATAAGAAGATAGCAAGATTCTTAATTGAATTCGAGTTCAGGGAATGTGTTTCTATTGCACAGAATGTCAAGTAAACTTTTATTTAAAGACTTTTGGTTGGTTGGTTGATTGTTGAAGGGTTTAACGCCATTTTCCAGCACATGATAGGCTATACATGGCTGCCAGTATTAATGGCGGAGGAAGAACCAGGTAAAATCGAACAACCTACGAGAAGCTACTGGCAAGCTTTCTCACATACCCACACTGGCTGAATGTGAGACTCGAACCCACGCAGAGTTAAGATGGCGCTGATCCGTAATGGCTAGCGATTTTGGCCACTCGGCCACTCGGGGCCCCCTTCCTCCCCCCAAAAAAACGTTTTGTTAAATACTTAATCATTCCTTTTCCATATCAGTATTTGGGAATCATTGATCAGTTTATTTTACTTTATGTTCTGACAGAAGAATCATGTATTATTCGTTTGAAATTACAAAGTGATCATTGACTTATTGGACTAAAAACACTGCTATTAAAATTACTTGATCACTCATTATAGAGAACTCTCTATGGATAAATCATTACTGAGAACTCATTATTGAGGACTCATTACTGAAAACTCATTATTGAGGACTCATTACTGAGAACTCATTATTGAGGACTCATTACTAAGACTCATTATTGAGGACCCATTACTGAGAACTCATTATTGAGGACCCATTACTGAGAACTCATTATTGAGGACTCATTACTGAGAACTCATTATTGAGGACTCATTACTGAGAACTCATTATTGAGGACTCATAACTGAGAACTCATTATTGAGGACTCTTTACTGAGAACTCATTATTGAGGACTCATTATTGAGAACTCATTATTGAGGACTCATTACTGAGAACTCATTATTGAGGACTCATTACTGAGAACTCATTATTGAGGACTCATTATTGAGAACTCATGCAAAGACATTTTGGACTGTATCATGGTGATACATCAAGACGTTTAACAGCGAGCTGCAATAATGACGCACTTCGTTTTCGTTTTACAAATTGTGTCGCTTTCAACTGCAAATGAAGTTAAAACATAGTACACTTTTCATGAAAACTGCAAGGAAAACTAAAGAAACAATTGAAAATATAAAAGTAACATTCTTAAATACGAAAGAAAAGAGCATAAAAGAAAAAAATATTTACGAAGAAGAAATTGGAATTCTAAGTAACGTCATTTCTTATATACAATTTTTGTTTACCTTAATAGACTTAATAATAATATTAATAAAACATTATTATTATTATTATTATTATTATTATTATTATTATTATTATTATTATTATTATTAGTTGACGATTATCCTGTTATCGATTAATTTTATATAGTGGTTTTATTTTTAGTAACTACACCGAATTCAACTGTTTCTGCATAGCTGATTTTGACAAATAAACCCATAAACCCAATTGGAAAGGTAAATATGCTTTTCTCGTTGCGAGCGATTTCTCACTGTCAACGCAACAGCCGTTAAAGAAAAATCAATATATTTTTGTTAAATATGCAACAGGAACATGAGACCCAGAATGAAACTTTGATGGAAAAGGTCATTTTGGAAAACGGACGTAATGTGATTTATTTGCCCTCGAATCAGCGGAGTAACGGACTTTCTCCATAGGATCTCCACCCCTGTCAGAAAAGTATTTGTAATTAAGACAAATTTATTGCAGGAGTTTTCATGTTCAGATGATAAATATTTGCATGATGGATGCTGTGTACGTTGAGAATCAATTAGATATTAGGCGACATGTGATTTATGTCTGGAGACATGTGTGTTTTGTGTAATGTCTTCCACTCCAATAACTTCTAATGCTCAATCATTTAGTAGCCATGGAGAAATGTGGCGCTTCACCAGCTGGGAGTGTTATTTCGTCAATATTAAGATTCCATTAAGCACATAAACTTCTAATGATCAATCATTTAGTAGCCATGGAGAAATGTGGCGCTTCACCAGCTGGGAGTGTTATTTCGTCAATATTAAGATTCCATTAAGCACATAAACTTCTCATGATCAATCATTTAGTAGCCATGGAGAAATGTGGCGCTTCACCAGCTGGGAGTGTTATTTCGTCAATATTAAGATTCCATTAAGCACATAAACTTCTAATGCTCAATCATTTAGTAGCCATGGAGAAATGTGGCGCTTCACCAGCTGGGAGTGTTATTTCGTCAATATTAAGATTCCATTAAGCACATGAGCTATATATGATGTCTTCATTTTATTATAACGGCTTTGGTTTTCTGACGAATAAATGTTCTCTGTCCATCGACAAGACGACAGAAATTACTGTATGTGTGTGCGTGCATGTTTGTTTAGGTGGTTCGGTAGGCATGTATGTGTGCATTATGTGTGTGTGTGCATGTGTGTAGGTTCGTTATGTAGGCATATATGTGTGCACGCTTGTGTAGGTTTTTAGGTAGACGTGTATGTGTGCATATATATGTATGTGCATGTTTGTGTAGGTGGTTAGGTAGGCATGTATGTGTGAATGTATGTGTGTGGATGTTTGTGTATGTATTCAAGATAATACAAAGTCATCAAAATCAACAAAACATGACAAACAAACTATAGTGATACTGTCAGCTACCGTAATGACAAAACGAAATATCTCAATACCTGCCATTATGCAGATCTGTAGTCAGAGCTAACTAGCATTTGGCTTAGCATGGTACTGATCTTTTAACAGCTGCTTAATGATGATAATATTTAGAAAATGGTAATAGGTCTAAATTGTGATATACTTAACATTAACTTTGAAATAAGGGAAATAAAGCCAAACTTCTGCCAGTATAGTTACATAAGTTGTTTTTTTTCTACATGACACGTGTGCTTTGCATATAACCATCCGTATGTATGAATACATACACATACATACACATACATATTTAGACGTACATACACATCTTTAAGTATCGATACACAAATAAATATACACGCATGTATAAACATATACACACATACATAAACATATGCATACATACGCATGCATATATATATATATATATATATATATATATATACACACATTCTTTCTGATTCTTTCTGGTTCGTCTAAATATCTACTCCAGAAACTTCAAAAAGTATAAAACACAGCTGCTCGGATCATCTTTAGAGCACCACGATCAGAGCACACCTACCCACTGCACTGTACGCTATATTGGCTATCCATTCGATCCAGAATCAAACACTCTTCTGACAATCGGATACCCATTATTCCCACTATGAAAACGAAGTCATATGGACACCGTTCTTTTGCATACCAGGGCCCAGCAACGAGGAATGAATTGCATAAAGATTCAGTGATCCCTTTCAAGAGTGTTCTTAAAACCACCTTTTCAACTCCAAGAACAAACTTAAAGACCTACTAATGTTTCCTACCTTAATTATTTTCAGCATATTTTATGTTTTCCATGTTCATGGTTCTTGTTTTTAGTTTTCTGTAGTCAAATCATTATAGATGTTGTAAAGCGCATATAGCTTCAAAAGATTAGGCGTAATAAAATTATTATTATTATTATTATTATTATTATTATTATTATTATTATTAGTAGTAGTAGTAGTAGTAGTAGTAGTAGTAGTAGTAGTAGTAGACGACACATGTACACATTCACATACATACATACATATATACATACATGCAAGCACGCACGCACGCACGCACACACACACACACTTACATACATACATCCATGTATACATACAGACATACAGACAGACACACACACATATACATACATACATAAATACATACATACATACATACATACATACATACATACATACATACATACATACATACATACATACATACATACATACATACATACATACATACATACATACATACATATATACATACATACATACATGCTCTATTTATTCGAATGGAAGCTTTCTCTTTGATGTAAAATGTACAATCTACTTTTACTAGTTCAACTTTGTTTAAAACTATATTTTATGCACAACAAATGAAAGGTGCAGCGTCTGTCAGAATGAACGAAATTATTCGATCTTCTTAATATCTAAAAATTTTCAACTGAAAAAAGAATGTGATTAAAAGAATCTCACATGGGTAATGGTTTAATATTACATTTATAAAACTCCTTGAATATTGTTCATATTTTATTTGATATGTTTATTGAGTTTGTATTGTCATATCGTACAATTCATTTATTACAACGCAGATCTGAATTATGTGCACTGTGCATTTAAAGTTTCTGTTAAGAGTTTAATGTATTAGCATTTTCCAGAACTCATTATTATTACCAGTTTGGCCTTATTGTAGCTAACGAGGCTAACGAGTTAACGAGCTAACGAACGTAACGAGTGTAGCCGACGAGTTTAAGCCGACGAGTTTAGCTGAAGCGTACATCTGTCTATATGTATGTACGTATGTCTGTACATGTAGTGGAGCCACGACTGTAGACATAGCTAATACAAGGTTGATGTATGCTGTCTGTACGTGTGTATACGTATGACTGACTGTACGTGTGGTGGAGCCATGAAGGGTGCGAGCGGACGATAACAGTTAGGGCCAACCCATGAGACGTGGTGAAACTGCGGTTTATTGGTGTATGAATCGTGCGACTGTACAAGGGTCAAGAAGCATATGTTTGTTCCAATTGTTGTTTCAAATGGTACATTTGTACATTTGGTACAATTGGTACATTATCAATGGAGATAAACATTTTTATTTGGGTGCGGGTCTATGGTTTTAGTATGCCCCATAGATAAACTTGCTTTACCTGACTATATGGACTGCTCCAGTGGCCTAGTGGTTAGAGAATCCACCTCATATGGAGGTGGTCTGTGTTCGAATTTCGGCCGAGTCATGCCCAAGATATATGCCAATAGTGCTAACAGCTACATCCCAGACGCTTAGTATTAAGCGGTTAGTGTTACAGTTTGTCGGTCTGGTGTCAGAATAATGTGACTGGGTGGGACATCGCAATACATGTATGTAGTAATGTGCCTCAGTGCAAGACATCAATATAAACTGCCACACTGCAGACATTGTAGCGATGTGACTGAAACATTGTTAAAGCTTTGTTAAAATTCCAATTACACACACACACACACACACACACACACACACACACACACACACACACTTACTTCTAAACACATTTGCAATTATAAATTTCGTAATAGACTTAATTCGTTTAAAACTTAGAATCTTCTAGAAATGAACTATGAACAAACATCCTTGCTCGAACTTTGTGTTTTAGTTTTCATATGGTATTGTTTACTTGAGAAACTTCGAATGGAGCGTTAAATGGTTAGAGCGGTCGCCTTGAATGTGGAAGGTCGCAGGTTCGAACCCCAGCTGAGGCATACCACAGACTTATAAACATAGTACCAGCAGCTACCTCGCTTGACGCTAGTTAGTGGTTAGTGTTTTGCCTGGTTACCCTGCCGTCAGGGTAATGTGACTTGATGGTACATTATGTTACATGTTTGCGGTGTGATGCACAGTGCTAGACATCACTAAAATCTGTCACAATGAATACATCGTAGCTAGATGACTCAAATTGCCAAACATAAGCAAAAGTTCAGAAACACACACACACACACACACACACACACACACACAAACGTGCAAAAATAAAACTTTCTTTTTTTTGATAACATCAGAAGCGGAATAAATTGTATTGTTATGTTCATTTTTTTTATCTGTGTGCAAATATTTACTGCAGTATTTTTCTCGGGAAATACAAAGTGCTCAGTAATAGTTATGGTCAGAAACATTAATTTGGAATTATAGTTAATTCAGAAAAGGACATCATGGATTATAATGTTGTGATTAAAGTGGAGGACAGTTGGAGCATCGTCATACTTCGAAGTATTCGCATATTAAATCTTTCACATGCACATAAACGCATTGAAAGTTGATCTTCTTTGGTATACTAACTGTGTTTAACTATTATAACTGTGTTCATTAGGACTGGTGATATAACCTTTTGGAATGTTTGGGATCAAATTCGCAATACTGGAAGTTTTTTTTAAATGTTTTCTTTGTGTTCAAAAGAAATAAATTATTTGTTGAATTTTATCAAACATGTTGCATTTCTATATTTTTTATTACTTAGGTTGATTCCATAGATTCATAATCATATCATTGTATCCATTTTTCCTAGTTGTCATTTAGATTGTCAAGGGAATTCCAATTAAAAATATTTTAAAATATTTAATAACATTTTTCAAATACTGGCAATCCCCGTCTCTTTTGAATAAAAATGTATTTGTTGATGGCAATGTATCGTTTAAACTGTTACTAAGCTGGTGTAGGGATTGGTTCTAACTAAAATCTTTTTAAAGAATACATTTGTTCTTTGCACGAGAACTTTGAAACTTTTTCTCATATCCCCCAATTATATAATTCTCACTCACCATTATGAGTAGTATTAAGACAGATTATGAATGAACAATGGAACTAATGTTTGATAGTTATAAATGAAAATATGACAAAATGCCAGAGAGAAGCCATTTCTTGTACATGTCAGGGAAGGATATCTTTGAACAAACATAGAGAGGAAGTAGAAATTTGCTTATTTATGAGTCCATGAGTCGTGTGCTCCCCTTCACTCAACCATACAATTCATATAAAATCCTAAGATTGTATTGGTATTGTATGGTTGAGTGAAGTGGAGCACACAACTCATGGACTCATAAATAAGCAATTTTCTACTTTCTAAAATCCTCAGAAATAATAGTATACTGTTGGCTACCTAGACATATTGGTATTAGAGGTAATGAAGAAGCAGGCCGGGCTGCTAAGATGGGTCTATCCCAAGAACCATCGGATTTTAAATTACCGTTTACTGATTTTAAACCTTGTATCAAACGGTACCTACGTCAGAAGTGGCAGGTGTCATGGGATGATGCAGTCAATAACAAACTTCATGCCATCAAACCAACCCTGGGAGAATGGACTCCTTCCTACAGAACTATCCCTAGGGAGGAGGTTGTCATTGCAAGAATCAGAATCGGTCATACATACATTACACACTCCCACATTCTAAAAGGTGAAGATCCACCAGAGTTCGTTTCTTGCAATGAACCATTCACTGTTAAGCACTTTATGACCGAGTGTTCCGACCTTCAACCTACGCGTGATAAATACTATAATGTACATGACATGAAGGAACTTTTTGATACTATACAAATCACTTGTATTTTAGATTTCCTGAAGGAAGTAAATCTTTATTTTAAACTTGTATGCCATCACCTAAAAGCATTTTTATCTAATGCAAATACCGCCCCTTATTTACAACAGCTTATCATCAACATATACCATTTACATCTCCCGTTGATTGGGAAGCTTCATATTTTCCTGTTACCAACATGTTACCATTTTATATTTAACTATGATGGTTTTTTATATCGCTGGTCGATATTAAACCTTTCGTATTTTAAAACATATAACCTATTGTATGGTGCTAAATAGCCTAAAAGTGCTGGTGCGCCGTTAAAATTCAATTAATCAATCAATCAATCAACCTCAGAAATATCTGATCGATCCGCAATGGTGTAGTTAAGGTTGACACGTATTTCCGAATGAACAGTCCATATGTCAAGACAGCGTGGCCTTGGCCGACATACACCAATCATTTCCCACGGATCGATTGACGACGATACGGTATAATGTGTCGTCAAGGCGTAAGGTATATTTTTACATATAGTATGATCTTGCTGTAGTGAGAGGTAAACAAGGAAGATAACATATGTGCACCGTAATTCAAAGGCTTACTAGATATAATTATTAGCATTGTGAATTTCCTAGTAAGCCGAATGGGACTGGACGCTAGGACCGCCGTTCGCAATGACTATAAATATTGTCAGCCGATGGGAAAGGGGGGGGGGGGACGGGGGCGGCAAAAAACAGTACACATACACAAATGTACAGTCACTTGTCAAATGAAATGGCCATCATTGTATTCTTGCGCTCATTTGTTGGGTATTATCCACCCCTTTAATTACTTGGTGCCCTTTCGAGAAAAGTCTGGGCCCTTTTGAAATTTTGGAAACACCCCCCCCCCCCCCCCGATCAGGCCGTGCTGCATGAAGAATATCTGCTTGATATTTTTAATAATAACTTAAATGACGTCAGAAGTAGATGGCAGAGCGTAACTATTCAGCAGGGTGTACATTGTGCATTCCTGGACAGGTTGTGGAAGGTGTGCTTATTTTAAACGGCATACAAAATGTACTGCCTGCTTTAGCAGCATTTCATTACATTTATAAAAATTGTATACATGCGTTCACTATTTGGGCTAATACATTAAGTTTATACATTTTAATCTAATAAATCAGAACAATTAACATCGTATTGATGTCAAAGACATGTAGGGATTGAGGACTGCGCTACTGAAAGATTGTTAAACAGGTTATGGTCGTCTTTGCTAGGTCTATGGTTAGTGATTAGTTTGTAATCAATAGGATATTCGATATCTTGTGGGAAATTTACATTATTGGTCGGTACGTGTTTATCGGAATTTTAATAGTGTCACAATAGAGTCCTAACATAATTTAATCCTAAAAACTTTCGTAGGTATAATAATGTGGTCAGGTATCAGAATCCAAAATAGTATAAAGACAATTGGAGACATTTCCGTACAAATATGAAGATATGAGGTCAATTGTTGTTGTTGTAGAGTTTAACGCCATTTCTCAGCACACGCTAGGCTATACATGGCGGCCAGTATTATTGGTGGATGAAGAACCCGGAAAAACCAGATAGAACCACAGACCCACGAGAAACTACTGGCATGCTTTCTCACATAACTACATTAGCCGAATCTTAGACTCGAACCCATGCAGACAGAGGTGATGATGGCAGTTATCCGTAACGGAGAGCGCTTTAGACCACTCGGCCACTCGGGGCCCCTATGAGGTCAGTAAGAACTCCGTTGAAGAACCAGTGGGATATCATGTGAATTTTAAATGTCCGTATTTAGGCTGTAATGATAAAGTAATGTAAATTTTTAACATGGTGTAGTCAATAGTCTTCTTCCTCTTCTTTGGTTGTCCATGGTATCCGATGATGATACTAGTTGTGCTGCCTACGGTGACTACGCATGTGGCTCCTGAGTCACAAACTGGCTGCACACAGGATGTTACAGGTTGCTCATGGGAAGACTGTAGTCGTTATGGTCTGCGATGCTGCGATGTGTCGCTTTTCTCTCATGGCTATGAGGCATTAGCAACGGTCATCAAACAAGTTCGACTGCCTTTGTGATGTGCTTGAGTCATGTGGACCTTTCCATGGCCGAGGCTTCCAGCTCGCTGAGTTTGAATCCGCATCATTCCAGCTTACATTTAAGGTTGTCTGTGTACCGTTTCCTGGGTGGAGTCGATATAGATATCCCAGTACACATAACAAAAGTCACGCGCCATATCAAAGATGTCTAATGAAAGTATAACATTTTGAAAAGATTTTAACATGCGCACTTAAAATTAAAAATAAAAATTAAAGTTTCCACACGCACATTTAAAATTTAATTGCAAACATGACGGACGTTTATAAATTTTTAATGTTTTTTTTTTTACACGTACGTGCGTAAAAATGTAAAATTTAAAACAGTTTACAACAAGAGGTTACCTTCATCCACTCCACAAAAATTGGAATTTAACAGGGACTAAAATAGCAAAATATTTTATTCCCTTTTATAAAATAAAAGTAACATGGAATATTTTAATAAAATGGCATAGATTACAAATAATCCGAAATATTGGCATATTTATTTAAATAATCTAACCGAAACAAAATTAGCCGACACTAATGCTATATGAAGAAAAATATTTTAAAATGTTACAAAAAGTTATTTTAAAAAGTACTCAAAACTAAAATGGTAATGGTGTAAACAAACATTTAAAAATAATAAAAAGCATTTAAACATTTAAAATATTTAAAAATATTTCACGAGATACAGAACAAAAATCAAAAATGAAACGAACATTTTAATTATTTTAGTTCGCAAAACTAGAAATAACATTAACAACACATTTGCACAATTATTTTAATAATAATAATAATAATAATAATAATAATAATAATAATAATAATAATAATAATAATATAAGAAGAAAAAGAAGAAAAGAAGAAAACGAAAAAGAATAATGATAATAATTATAGTGACAATAACAATAATAATAGCAATAATAATAATAATAATAATAATAATAATAATAATAATAATAATAATAATAATAATAATAATAATAGAGGGAACTTGTTAAAAATATTTGATACGATAATTAAGATTTAACATGTTTTGAAAGAAATTATACTTCCGGTATTGAATATCATGAATATATGACTTTATTTCTCCTTTGCGTAGTGGGGTATTTGTATTGCTTTCACCTGGTTCCATGTCACTTTGAATACTAACATCACGGAGTAACCCAGCGTTAATTGAACAGACTGGATGTTGGCTATATAGCTTCATGTTAATAAGGATGTGAGTTAGGTTTGCCTTTACATTTGTTGGATTATAACGCAGATCCCCAATGTCAAAACTTATGAACGTTTATAATAAACTCCATTAGGATGGTGGTAAAACAAAACGAACATTTTGACATAAAATATATGCCTTCTACGACAATAGGAACCTTAAGTAAACGTTCATACCATTGTCTAGTGTACAGATGGAATAAGAGACAGAGGAAATGATGTAAAATTGAAACTAGAGAATGACAATTTGAAATACTTGTGTTGCTGTGATTAAACGGACTTAATACATTTGACTTTTATTTCGACCAGTAACAGAATAACAAACTGACACGATAATTAGTTCGGGCTCTCGGCCCTCGGAAGACAGTTCCAATCGTCTTATCACAAGATTACAAAGTAATCGAACCAACTTTTATTACATTTGGAGCAAACGATTTGCTAATTAGGTTGAATGCCTGATATAGCCACTGATAAATTGATCTATCTCCAAACATATCCATCTAAAACAATAAGTAAAACCAGATGACTATACGTATGGAATTTAAATTAAAGTCATATTTCTCAGTTCTCTCCAGAGAGTGCACACCAAATTGCATGAATGCTCAAAGTGTATCAGTAAGACCGGAGTCTAATAGGAGTCTGTTCCTTCCAGGATGTTTAATGCTCGTAGAATGGACAAACTGTCAGTATTCATATGGATCTTCATTTATCATTTATAGTCTCTTGCCGCATTTTATCAATAATTAGGAAGGGGAGCATAAATTTAGAACAAATCCAGCATAAAAATGCATTATGGCCTTATCGACAAATAATAAACCATACTAATATAGAAAGCAAACAGACAACTCGTACAGGCGATTGATATAGATAAATAGTTTTATGACTTATTACGTATCGACTATTTAACTGAAATGAACCAAGTCAACTATTGATGCAGAAAGGCATCAGATGTGAATGCTTGCTTTTAGTATTAGCGACTTTTTGGACAAAAGACGATTGACAAAATCAATGATATTTGATCTTTTATGCATCACTCGATTTTTAAGCTGAACTAACACAAACGACCCCTGAATAGTAATGACAGACGTACATAAAATTATGGTACGAAAAGAAAATATGAATCGTTTTGTTATTTATTATTAAATTTATTGTAAGAATCTAACTTTTGCATGAACCGCAAAAGTATAGTTAATTGTTAAACATATAATTTTGTTATTTTATTTTCCTTGTTCGCCTTGTTGTCTAAAATGTAATACAATGCGTGGAAGACAAAATTAACTGAAACAATATTGTTCCATAGTTACTTCCGTATTCTCACAGGAGTGTGATTCAATGTAGGTTTTGACGCAAGAGCAGATGCAAAAGATGGTATTCTAAATGAGACCCACTTTCCGAGATGCAAAAGAATTTTGACAGCAACACAAGCAAGGCAATGTATCTTCCACTGCCTCATCGACGTGACGCAATATGGTCTTAGATAATTTATTGTCCTAGTTATCTCTTTGCTAAGCCTGACATGAAATCATATTTTTACAAATATGAACATAAACTTAGATGCAGCAGCATTTGCATCTACTGGCATGACCCGATATCTTCATACTATAAGGTGGAAAAGTCTTCTATATTTCTTGGGTGCAACGCAATTCGAAATAAAATTGGTATTTTGCACGCGAACGCCTGAGTATCACGATATATTTAGTGAAATGATTTATGATGGATTAAAGAATTACGAGTTATATAAGGATTAGTTTATTGATAGTCATTCCAATGCAGTTCATTAGTTGCAAAATTAAAAGATCTGGCTGTCAACGGATGGACATTATTTTATATTTTTGTCAACAAGATGTGTTAGGTTTTTGTTTACTTCTGTTAATGTTTACCACAAAAGTACAAGCATTTTTTTTTTGTACGTGTCGCATTCTACTTAAATCAATTTGATACAATTCAGTTTTTTTACATGAAACCTTTGGAAAAACCCCAGTCAAATACAAAAGAACTAACCTTAAATTCATAAATATGAATGACCAAACCGATATCTCCATATATTCTCAGCCAGGCCCTACACTTATCAGGCAATGCCCTTCATTAAAAGTATGAAATTGTATCTAAAAAAAATTGTCTCTTTCTTACTTACTAATAATTAGCCAATTATGGTCCTGTAAACCCAAATGTTTCCCATTATATGAGCACTAATTTCTAGACTGGTTCACAAGCTTCCAATATAAATAGTTCGGACATTCATGTAACCAAATTTTGTTTTGTTGTTGTTTACTCGTAGATTTAAGAACATGATAATCTGATACTCTCGTGTAAGGGTCCCATCTTTACCGCAATCGATGTAGCGTATAATATATATTATATAATTTCACAAACATTTTAGTTTCCTGTGTTTTGTGTTCCACAGATTAGGCCTTTTATTAATACGTATTGTTTTCTGCATACGTATGTCGTTCTATATTTCTACATGCTACATGAACCATATCATCTTTGCAGACTTAAAGCAAGAATTAAATCACTGGGTTAATTGTGCAACTTAATCTCTTAACAATTATAAGACAAGAATTACTAGCTTCTAAACTTCAGAATGATCACTGACGCATGATCGTGATTCGGACATTAAAAGTACAGCATATCCCAATTCCCATCGTTCCTGCCTTGCGATTCAGTTCGCCTGATGACAAGAAAATAGTCATTGACCATTGCCTGAGAAACTAAGAGGATTTCTCAACACTTGTAACTTATCACTTTCAAAATTTGACCATTATGTATTTTTTCAAAAACAGGCACAAAAGGTTTATTCTGTTAAAACATGACGTAATAGTATTATTTGTTCTCATACATCTGCGGAAATAAGAAGGAAACACGTAATAGACAAAAGTGATTACTGCAAACCTAACAATGATCCGCATACCAAATGAAAAGAAATGTAAATCAACCAAAAGAACAAGGTAATTCTCCATTTGTTACGTAAGCACATGATAATTAGTTTTAGAAATCTTATGTAACGTCTAGTCATTGGTGGTGAAAGGAAGGTTTCATACGTCATACGTATAAATTGCAGCGGACAAAGCTAGGAAGTAAACTTTCTAGTAATTAAGAGGTAATTATGTATAATATGCACACGAATATAAAATTTTATCTGCATAATCTACTGCATAAATGTAGCCGATTATGTTGAACTCCATAGTAACGTCTTTAGATAAAGAAGTTACTTTTAGATATAAATCATATTAATTTAGGATAAATGCCATGCTAACAATTTCAAAAATATTCCAGTACAATTAGTATTGCATTATTTTCATTTTCCAGATAAATGTGTCTAAAAGTCATATATTATAATGAAACACAAATAAAACATAATCCTCCTATCCCAAAGTTTACAGTCAATGGGAGGTAATACACATTAATGTAGTATACAGAACAGCAACTCTGATTTGCAGCAAACTGAATCTATTAACACTTGAATGTACTGGTTTTCTCCCCTGAAGCGTAACACTTGAGTGTACTGGTTTTCTCCCCTGAAGCGTAACACTTGAGTGTAATGGTTTTCTCTCCTGAAGCGTAACACTTGATTGTAATGGTTTTCTATACGGAAGCGTAACACTTGAGTGTAATGGTTTCTTTTTTCTGGCCATATATCATGAATAGAAAAGTTATGGTTTGACCGGAAAGGTTAAAAAGCCTGACATGTTTAAAATGTATTTTGTATTTTGAGATTAGATGACTGTATCTGGAAGAAGGGCAATCTGGTTTAATAGTTCCATACAAATTGAACCTACCGCAATTCGTTGCAAATGAATGTTTATCGAATATATATTTTGAAAATATATCTGCGCCTTTACTTAAAGAATTAAGACAACTGCGACTACCACATGCAAATATATTGAAGCTTAGACTATTAGTGACACTGAGCAAAAAGTTCGATAAGGTGACGGAATTTAATATCATGAAAAAGAAATTATCAAAGAATTCTTATGGAGTATGATCCAACGTTCCCAAATGCAATTTATAGTGGTGTAGGTACCAAGCAGATGCATGTATATTCATGCTTAAAAGACTGCTCGAGATCAAACTCTGATGCATACAATCACAAAGAGCAATTTTATGCAAATTTGGCAAAATTCCTGCTTCAAAATATTATGTTAATTGTTTGTCTGATAAACAAATATAAGTTTTACAAAGCGTTATTGGACATTAATACAACTGGTGTAAAGAATGGTTTATGATTAGAATCTGAAACAATATTAAAATTGATCTGGACACTTATATTTTCAAGAATAGCTGGGCTTTCATTAAAGTTTCATTGAATGACTATTTGTACTAGAAAGACAACTTTACCTAACTCAAAGTTGATAAAACATTGAAGCAAATTAATGTATTATAATACAATGAATATAACGTAGAGGATGAAGATACACAACGACTTTGCATTCATTTGGTTAAAAGTTGTAAGGTTACATTAAGAAATAATTTTTAAAATATGGCAAATGTGCGCTAGCATTGATTAGAAATGATTATGTGTAATCGGTCATGTGCAGTCTCATATTTGCTTGGCAGCTGGCTCAAACTAGATATATAGAATCATTTTCTTACAATTGTATTTAAAAATCATATTAAAGAAGGAAGGAGAGAGAGAGAGAGAGAGAGAGAGAGAGAGAGAGAGAGAGAGAGAGAGAGAGAGAGAGAGAGAGAGAGAGGAATCTATATGAGGTATGTACGAACACAGGCTTGCTATAGTTACAGTGTTAAAAATATTTAATAAAAATAGAAGCGGAAAAATGCGGAAATAAACAGTGTATATAAGACATTAGTTATAATACTGAAGGTCTCGTTTCTCAAGCAATTGTAAATAAACTGTGAGAACGATTTAATAGTGACAAAAGGAAAGAAGACACAGAAAAGAACGAATGGTTAACCAGGAACAGGTAGAATTGCTCAAGCAAGCGATAGCATAAATTCCCGATGAAAACTGTTGTGGTTTTTTTTGTTAGTTATATGGACGATCAATAACTGGTACAAGTTCTTGACATCCAATCTTGTGACAAATCATGGAGTGAAATATATTATAACAACGGCAAATGACTTTTGGAAATAAACATTGCTACAAAAGTAACAGCGAGAAAAGGAAGACGTTATTCAGGATGTTTTAAACCAATTATCTTTGAAACGATACAGTTCGATGAATCGATATAACTTTAAAAATATCAAATAATTGTCAACTTACTCAGGCTCAACACGTGATAGTGGTAAAAAGATTCAATATAAATTTGAAATATGGAACAAGAACGTGAAACTGTTGCAGTAACAAATGAATTTGCAACATGCATAGTTGTTCTTTGACTGTAAATAAGGATACCATAATAATTACCAAAGATGAGTTTGTGTTGTTTCAGGTATAGTCATGGAAGAGTATAAAAAACACAACAATTTATTATTTCGCAGTTGTTTCCCATATTAAGCAAATGATAAAAGCTAAGATATGATGGCATTATTCTACTAAACATCTTGTATGATGTCATAATTCTGCAAAACATCTTGTTTGATGGCATCATGCTGATAAACATCTTGTAGGACGGCATCATGCTGATAAACATCTTGTATGATGTCATAATTCTGATAAACATCTTGTATGATGTCATAATTCTGATAAACATCTTGTATGACGGCATAATTCTGATAAACATCTTGTATGACGGCATCATGCTGATAAACATCTTGTATAACGGCATCATGCTGATAAACATCTTGTATGATGTCATAATTCTGATAAACATCTTGTATGATGTCATAATTCTGATAAACATCTTGTATGACGGCATCATGCTGATAAACATCTTGTATGATGTCATAATTCTGATAAACATCTTGTATGATGTCATATTTCTGATAAACATCTTGTATGATGTCATAATTCTGATAAACATCTTGTATGACAACATCATGCTGATAAACATCTTCTATGATGTCATAATTCTGATAAACATCTTGTATGACGGCATCATGCTGATAAACATCTTGTATGATGTCATAATTCTGATAAACATCTTGTATGATGTCATAATTCTGATAAACATCTTGTATGATGTCATAATTCTGATAAACATCTTGTATGATGTCATCATGCTGATAAACATCTTGTATGATGTCATAATTCTGATAAACATCTTGTATGACAACATCATGCTGATAAACATCTTGTTTGATGGCATCATGCTGATAAACATCTTGTATGATGTCATAATTCTGATAAACATCTTGTATGATGTCATAATTCTGATAAACATCTTGTATGACAACATCATGCTGATAAACATCTTGTTTGATGGCATCATGCTGATAAACATCTTGTTTGATGGCATCATGCTGATAAACATCTTGTTTGATGGCATCATGCTGATAAACATCTTGTATGACGGCATCATGCTGATAAACATCTTGTATGATGTCATAATTCTGATAAACATCTTGTATGATGTCATAATTCTGATAAACATCGTGTATGATGTCATAATTCTGATAAACATCTTGTATGATGTCATAATTCTGATAAACATCTTGTATGATGTCATATTTCTGATAAATATCTTGTATGATGTCATAATTCTGATAAACATCTTGTATGATGTCATAATTCTGATAAACATCTTGTATGATGTCATAATTCTGATAAACATCTTGTATGATGATATCATTATGACAGACATGTGATGCATATATCGATTGAAATTATATTTCTACTCATGTCTATACATTTAAAGATATATCTGGTCTTTAATTATTTTTTTATTATTGCCAGTATATATAAGTATGCAATTCTAACCCTGTGTAATAGCCTGATGTGTATGCAAAGAATTAGCAAGCTTTTGGCTCTGTTAATTTGATTAAACCTGAGACATTTGTTCAGTTTGACAATACAAACATTCATAAATAACTTTATAGCAGAACTAACCGTATCCAAGCACTAAGTCTGAGATAACCGAAACTGTCAAATGAAACGACCGTTTTCTAGTCCACAACTTATCAGGATATCATCACGTGATGCGTCATAATTTTTAACTATATAATATGTTACAAATTATCCTTGCTTCATATATATGATATAAATTATTATTTTAGTACTGGAAAAAAATATCCCCGATGATCTTGTCACTGTCGTCGACAAGGACTTTGTCGCTGTCAAACGATATAGTTTTTAGTCTTCTTTTATTGGATAATGAGTACCATCGTTTTTATCTTAATGCCGTTTCAAAGCTCTGCATTTCTTTCTGCCTTATTCTTCACACAGCTGCGTTTGCCCCTGGCTCCGAGAAATTATTTCAAATACGACTTTAGTCCTAGACGCTCTCGTCGTACACCCTGCATGTGGTATCCACCGAATTCATTTACACAAGCCCAACTGCAAGGAGTCGCAAATCCTAACTATCACTTACTTTCAACTATTCTTTGCTTGAATCACTATATATTATAAGTGAAAGTTTAGTTAAATATGTATTTGCCTTAAGTATGACATAGAAGATTTTGCGAGATTATTTTGCGATAAGTCCTCTATAGATAGATTCAATACTGACAGAAGAAGCTCTGACTTGCCGAGGATAGCTATGGCTGATTCCACGAATCAGACTCTAATCAATAGTATCATACTCTAATCAATAGTATCAGACTCTAATCAATAGTATCAGAATATAATCAATAGTATCAGACTCTAATCAATAGTATCAGACTCTAATCAATAGTATCAGACTCTAATCAATAGTATCAGACTCTAATCAATAGTATCAGACTCTAATCAATAGTATTCGTGGCGCCAAGAGATAGTTTTGCAACGATGACGAGGCTCATAAGTGGTTAGCTTTCAGAATCATGCAGGAAGTTGATACTACAATGAATGACCAACGAGCAAAGATAATTAATGATTATCTAGACGAGCAAAGATACATTTTTAAAATAAAGTTTATTGCAGGCGTAGACGATACCTGGATTATCCATGAAAAACGTGACCCTATTCGATTACCTCACGCTGGAGATGTTGTAACGTAAAGTAAAAATTTCAAACCAGGAATGTTGACTGGTATCGACAAACCATATTATGAAAGAGCATATCATGTGATGACATTTGTAGATCCGCTGAATGATAGATCAAATGTTAATGATCTCCACTGGCTGAGGATTTCGACATTGAATTGTGTTGCTGAACGAGCTATAGAACAATTCAGGAACACAAAACGAGGAAAAATAAAATTCCCATTACCGATGAAGACGTTAACGGGGGACATTTATACAAATCAAAGTGTCAATCGAAAGGATCTCTGATAGATATCGTTGATTATAACTCTCACGCGTGGACGATGGACGTAACATTATTTCTACGTGATATAACTGTCAAACTTGACGATATGTTCGATTTTATCAGCAATATCAATAAGATTGACCCTGTATCCGTGTGAATGTTTCAAAGTTCTGAGTGTAGCTGTTATTATCAGATTGTACGGCCTAATGAAGATAATCATCGTGCAGAATCTATGACGAAATGAAAAATCTTGTGTTGTAATATACGGATGGTATTGAACGATAGCTCAGCAATTGCTTCACCGTTTCGTCAGTTGCTGCTCACTTTGCTCAGAAGGAAACTTCGACAGGATTGAAATGTCTTGAATATAAACAACATAGTTGTATCTAATACCGACACAGTGGGTTGTTTAATACTAAATACGATTATAAGGATATTATCTTCGCTGATATTATTGCCTGTTTTCCTGGTAGTGTTCTTGAAATGGGAGAGTGTTCTGAGTATTTTAAAAGATTTAGACACATAAACCAGGACATTGACAAGAGTTGCAATAAATGGACATCTACCAGATTTTGATTTAAAAGGATTTGCATGTGTTGAATCGTTTCAATTTACGGAACATCTCTTGCTTATGTTTGGTTTGTTCGTCATTTTGGAGAACGCGGATGGGTTACAACAGTGCTGTAACTATAATAATAATAATAATAATAATAATAATAATAATAATAATAATAATAATAATGAGGACTTTGTATAGTGCCTAATCTTTAGAAGCTCTAAGCGCTTTACAACTCTATAATGATATGACTACACTACAGAAAAACAAAAAAAAAACAACAAAAACGCAAAATTGGAAAACATCAAAACATGCTGAAAACATACAAGATATTTAACATTATTAAGTTTTTAAGTTTTTTCCTGCAGTCGAAAAGGTGCGTTTTAAGAGCACTCTTAAATGGGACCACTGAGTCTTTGTGTCTAATTTCAATGGACAATTTGTTCCACGTCGCAGGGCCCTGGTGTGCAAAAGAACATTGTCCATATGACTTTGTTTTCATAGTGGGAACAATGAGTATACGATTGTCAGAAGAGGAGCGTAAGTATCTTGTTTGTGTATACACATTGGTGAGGCCGGAAAGGTATGTTGGACAGGAGTCTGCCATTGAAACATTGCACAGAAAACAAATTTTGTGTTTGATTCTAAATCGAATGGATAGCCAGTATAGGGTACAGATCAGTGGTGAGGTGTATTCTGATTAAGGCACCGGTACTCTATAATTGATCCGAGCAGCTGTGTTTTAAACTTTTTGAAGTTTCTGGAGTAGATATTGTGACGAACCAGACAGAATTGAGTTACAATAGTCCAGTCTTGAAAGTACTAATGAACACACAAGTGTTTTAGTGGCATCAACTGAAAGATATTTGCGAATGGAACTGATGCGTCTCAGTTCAAGATATGCAGCCTTGCATATGTTTATACATAGCGCCCACCAGTCATATATATATATATATATATATATATATATATATATATATATATATATATATATATATATATATATATATATATATATATATATATATATATAATTGATGCTGCAATTTTAGCATCGGTAAATGTAATTGAAGCGATAATATCGTATCGTCCACAGAAACGAATATAGTTACTAAAACCACCAACTGACGATACATATGTTCTCGATGAAAATTTTGAGCGTCATTCTGACGAAATTAAATATAAAAATAACTTGCAAAATATAAAATAATTGGTAAATTTAATCAGGTGGTTATTGTGATCATAAAAGAGATTGCAAGAGTTTTATTATCTACGATGACGAACTCAACTGTATAATTGCTGATATTAGCAGAGAAAGGCACATTTATAAGTTGAAATAATGCTTATGTTAGGATTAAATTTTTAGTAAAATTAATAAAGATTGATATTTTCTTTGAATTGTATTAAAGTAATGTTTTATTTATTTATATGTAAGTAGTTTCTAAAATATATTAAAGGTAATTTCACTTGTTTTTGAAGTACAACTATACAGAATAGAAAAGGTTGCTGAACAAGTGGGAAAAAAGGCAGTGTGTATAAAGTATACTCCCTAACATCAGTAAAAATAACTAATGTACAGTGTTGTGTAAGATTGAATACCATAATACATGCGTTTACTGACTTAGCTACAGTTCTAGGTTTCATTAGTAAAAATATGTCTCTGACCTAGTGATTGGCAAAGGTTCAATTCGGTTAATGAAGGTGAAGTAACTTCTCTCTCTCTAAGAGGTTTCTATACATCACAAAACAAGATGGCTTCCAACTAACGGATATCCATATTTGGTCTGACGTCGTTAAGACAAATATAAGATTGAGTCTTATGACGTCAATAAGATGGTTTTCACCCGCTGGAACTGGTCTCGACCAGATTGTAGAGTTCGTAGTTTTCCGTCTGATGCATAGAAGGGTATGACCTTGTCTAACCCTGAATCTGGCCGCAAACGTATATAAAGAAATGCGCGAATCAGGTCAGATCAGTTATTCGCATCAGCAGAAAACTGACGTTGACTCTTCAATTTCAGGTAGGCAATTGTACATATTATAATTTCTTGTAAGGAATAAGTATTTTTAATGATTGAGATTTTAATGGTAAAATTCTTTTGTGTGTAACATTACTATAGAATTCTTTTATTTATAATATATTGTAATAGAATGTTTTATGTTCATATTTAATTATATTTATGTAAGTTTATGGTAAAGGTTGAATTAGCTACCAACTTCATACTTGATTTAATGTTGAAATAAAGTATTTCTTAAGTAAGAAAGAGTAATATCTAGCAATGTATTCTAAATCAATATTCTTAATATTCTGTTTTAAAATGAGTAAAGTGCATTAATTGTTATTATATTTAATGCTTTTGCTATCTTGAAATTGATTGAGAATTAACTAGTGAATAATATTCTAAGGTGCAGAAGTTATATAAATAAAATGAAGTTGGAAAGCTTAAAGATGAAAATGTAATATGTATTTTATGAATTTTTATTATAAAGTTTTTAGATGTGTTTCTAGAATGTAGTAATATATATGTGTGTTGATTATTTAAATAAAGTTATTCGCATCAGCAGAAAACTGACATTGACTATTCAATTTCAGATATGTAGTGTAGCTGTTTTATCATCGTGGCGCTCTCTTTAAGAGAGCCTGACTTCTTTCTTCTTTCTCTCTCTCTTACCATGGATATAGACGTTCCCCAACTTACGAGTAATTCCTTCTCAAAGCAAGAAATGAGAAGAAGGTTATGTAAAGCTAATAATAACATACATAACAGAAACTTTTACATAACAAGTGGATGGAGAACATTATAGTTCTCTAGACCCTCTCGCAAGCCAGTGGAGTGATTATTTCTTTGAAGGAGTGTTTATAATTACGATTCATGGGAGAGATTGGCACCAACATATTTACGATCGTCAGACTTCATACCGCCAATGTTTGCATTTTTTCTGCCTGTATCATACACACACTTATTCACGTGACTGATTCGTGATTCTACCTACATACTACATTACTCTTGCTGGAATGGCTTCACAGATTTCTAGTAATGTATATACCAGTATCTACGCACTATCCAGTTCCAGTGACGCACACTCCATTCGAATATGGTTCCTTGACCCTACGTAGACAACGATTGAAAACCAACTCCAGTTCTTACGCAGAAGACTCCCAACTCAGCCACAAAACCACGTCAGCAACTGCACTTCAGTGACCCTCGCCAGCTCAAAGATTCCTCAAAAGTACTTTTACACGGCAAATTAACTGTGTATACATTTACTATCAGCGCACAGAACATTGTGAGTTAAGCCGTTTAATTCAGTTAATGTGACTTACTACTATTGACATTATTCCTAGGAGTGCAATTTTTCTCTGGAAACACCAGATTCTCAAGTACAGGTATGTCTCTTATCACATTAGATATTTTTAAAGGTGATCAATCACAAAATCCTGTTAAATGGCTAAATCATGTTTTACAATGGGCTAATTTTTATGATTTATCAGAAGCTAAAACTTTGAATGCTTTTCCTTTTCACCTCCAACAACATGCTAAAGTATGGTATGAATCGCTACCTGATAACGTTAGGAATAACTGGTCAAGTCTAGTAACTGCCTTTACATCTAGGTTTCACACTGACAATATCATTTTAGATTTATCAATTTTACAAACTCAACAAGAATTGTCTGAAACAGTTTTGAACTATTTAAATCGTCTCTTACAAATTGCAAATAACCAAACTATCTCAGATCAAATATTGTTAGCAGTTGCATTACAAGGTTTAAAACCAGCTATTAAACAAATCGTAATGAATAAAAATCCAACAAATATGGATGATTTACGACAAGCCACAAATTTAGCAGAGAAATCTCTTGTCACAACTGAGAATGATGATTGGTTAACACTTAACACAATTTTAGAGGAACTTAAACAACTTAAAGATGAAATAAAAGCAGTCAGCTCAAAACAGAACACAGAAAACAATGTACATGTATTATCTCAACCCTTCGTACGTGCCAAAAACAAACCATTTCGGCTGCATGGCTCAAATTCCCATCATTATACATCGTCTTATCAGACAGCCAAATTTCCAAACTATTCCCTTAGTTCAGTACATAAATCTCGCAATAACAATACATATCAGTTACCTCCGCGTGTTGCACGCTACAAGCCACAACTACATAGTCGTGAGCCATTCTGTCTCAGATGTGGTATTTGTTTTCAATCACACGGAAGATTATGTCCTGCACTCGATAAAAAGTGTCACTTGTGTCACAAAACAGGTCATTTTGCACGAGTATGCTTTACCCCACAACAACAATATAAATTCGCGCCAAATCAAAGGTCACAACCTTGCCACAAGCAAACTCAAGAACCACAAATCACATTAGTCACACCCATTCACAAAAATCTTGTTCCTCTTTATGTTAAAAACAAAATCACGAATGCATTAGCGGACACAGGCGCGTCCATTTCGGCCATCAATTTAAAATTTCTTTCTCGCGCAGGATTCAATTCACGTCAAATTCAACAGTCAGATATAACTAATATTATCGCAGCCGGCGGGGAACGACACTCAATTTTTGGAATGATCCCACTTAATTTGAAAATAGGAGGTGTAAGTTTTTCTCATACATTGTACGTTATTCCGGCCCTTCGTCATTCGGTCATTCTCGGACTAGATTTCTTGAGTAAATACAAGGCAGTAGTGAATCTAGATACACAAACGCTCTCTTTGCTAGACGATACGGTAATTATCAATCTGATACGTACTGAGTCAGGATTAGCACGTGTAAACAAAAGTACAATGGTTCCACCAAACTCAAGTTGTTCCATTCCTGTTCGCATCAGTAAAATAAAAAAGGGAACACCTGTTTTACTAGAACCATCTCACACTATGTCAAACTCTACATTTTTGACAGCTAGAACAATTGTAACGGTTTCGAAAAATAACTTTGTTCAGATTTTGAATCCTACTTCAAAACATATAAACATACATGAACATACTGTACTAGCTTATGTAGATGTACTACACCCACAAACCATATTCACTGTTAGTGAGGACACTTATGACATGAATATCACATCTGATACACCTGACATTGTGGACACACAAACTAGTAAATCACAAGAACCAATTAATTTTGATTTACACTCTTCAGATTTGTCAGAAAATCAAAAACAATAACTTCAATTATTTCTGAATAAACATAGGGATGTGTTTGCCTTGAACTTAGAAGAATTAGGAAGTACTACGGTATTTACTCATCGAATAGAGACAGGTGATTCCATGCCAATCCGTTGTCAACCTTATCGTGCGTCTCCGCACATCAATAAAGAAATTGATAGACAGGTAGACGAATTATTAGAACACCAACTAATTGAACCCAGTTCTTCGAGTTATGCATCTCCAGTTGTTTTAGTCAAAAAGAAAATGGGGAATATCGTTTTGCTATTGACTATAGGAAACTTAATCAGGTGACACAACCAATGACATTCCCTCTTCCAAGATTAGAAGATGTAATTGATGCAGTCGGACAAACTAAACCATGTCTTTTCAGTACATTAGATTTAAATTCAGCATTTTGGCAAATTAAAATGGACCCAGAGACAAAACATAAGAGCTCTTTCATAACATCACGTGGTCTTTACCAATGGAATGTAATGCCGTATGGACTCAGGAATGCGCCCGCCACATATTGTATTCTTTTAGGTCATGTACTTAGAGGTATACCATGGTCAACATGTCTTGCATACATAGATGACATTATTATTTTTTCCAATTCATTTGCAGAACACTTAGCACATCTTGAACTTATTTTTGATCGATTACGTCAAGCAAACTTGACACTCAAACCATCAAAATGTGTATTTGAAGCATCTGAAGTTATTTATCTTGGTCATAAATTCTCAACAAAAGGAATCAAAGTAGATGAGTCCAAAATAGACACAGTTACACAATTTCCTGTTCCAAAAACACAGAAAGATGTTAGGAGTTTTCTAGGGTTGTGCAATTATTACAGAAAATTTGTCCAAGGATATTCTACAATAGCAACACCTTTAAATAAACTATTGACAAAAGACAGTGCATTTCTTTGGACAGACAAGTGTCAAAAAGCATTTGAAACTCTTAAGACAGCCTTGACCACAGCTCCTATCTTGGCTTATCCTGATTTTAATAAACCATTTAGACTCACATGTGATGCCAGTGGTACAGCTCTAGGTTATATTTTGTCTCAGATAGGGACAGACGACAAAGAGCATGTCATTGCTTATGGTGGACGAGCATTAACAAATGCTGAAAGACAATGGTCAGTAACTGAACAGGAGTGTTTAGCGGTATTAGAAGGTATCCGAACATATCATGTTTACCTATCACATCAGAAATTTACTGTCATTACAGATCACAAGGCATTAGTTTGGCTAAAGACAGTTAAACATACTTCGAATAGACTAATTCGTTGGTCACTTCGCTTACAGGAGTACGATTTTGATATCGTATACACTCCAGGCCATAAAAACACAAATGCAGACGCACTCTCACGTCGAAACTACGACCAAACAGCTAAGACTGACAGCCAATTAGAAAAATCTCCAGCATACACTAACACTCAGGCTCAGTTAGAAACACCAGTACAAGAAGAAATGACAGAAATTACATTCTTTTACGATAACGAAGACGTTACTAACCTATTTCCAGTACATACTAATGATAACATACCTAGCGGTAGTTCTGAAGAATTACCGGATATCGCCCAATATCAGCGCGAGTGCCCTGATTTTAAGGACATGTATGTTTACTTAGAACAAGGAATATTACCAGAAAACACTCGTCGCGCAACAGCTATTCCATATGAAGCAAATCAATATGAACTAATCAATGGTATCTTACATCATTTTTTCCAGCCTCGTACAAAACACAAAACTTCTCCAGATCAACTCATAAAACAAGTTGCTTTACCCACAAATTTAAGACTCGATGTCCTTTTATCTTATCACGATTCAAAAGCAGGTGGCTGTAATTTTGGTGTTCAAAGAACATATCAAGCTATCAAACAGAAATATTATTGGCCTAAAATGTATCAAAATGTGTATGACTACATTACATCATGCTCTAAGTGTCAACTCATTAAACGGGACACAAATGCACGAAAAGCTCCATTGCACCCATTGCCCCCAGAAGACGTATTCTCTAGGTGGCACATGGACATTTTGTGCATGCCAAAAAGTAAGGAAGGTTATCAATACATCTTATTGGTGACAGATAGTTTGTCACATTGGTGTGAAGCCTTTCCCTTACGTTCTCAAACAGCAACAGAAATCGCCAGTGTTTTGTACAATGAGATATTTACACGTTATGGTGCACCGCGAACACTTGTCAGTGATCGTGGACGAAACTTCATGTCTCAAATTGTACTCGCACTTTGTGAACTATTTCAAGTAACACGTCACCATACTAATTCATACCACCCTCAAACTAACTCTGCATGTGAGAAAAAAAATAGTACCATCAGTCAGGCACTAAGGGCTTACTGTAGTAAACACCAAGATGATTGGCCGTCCATATTACCCAGCGTAATGATGGCATTCCGAATGAGTCCAGCAGTTAATTCTACTTGATACTCACCTTATTACATAGTCTTTGGGAAAGAAATGACTTTGCCCTTAGATGTGTCTCTTACGCCTAAAGAAACTGTACAAACACAAACACAACAGTACATAGATCAGTTGATTCAAAGATTGAAAATAGTTCAAGAAATAGCTAAAGCAAATACACGTGAAGCACAAAGCACAAGCAAACAGAGGTTTGACCAGAAAACAAAAGAACCATCCTTTCGCGTTGGAGATTATGTACATTTACAAATCTCACATATACCTGTAGGGTTATCAAAAAAGCTTTATCCTCGTTGGGAAGGCCCATATTACATCACTCAAGTAGGTCCGAATAGCACCTACAGATTACGCCGTTGTTCAGACAATAAAGAAATGAAATCACTTGTACACGCAAACAGGCTTAAGCACTATAAAGATCCTAGGGATTATAGACCTCCGACACCGGACACAGCCAGTACACTACCACAGTCGACTCAAACATCACATGATCGAGCAAGCAATGCTCACACACCAACCAACAATGGTACCGAATGGTACTTAGTTGATAAACTGTTGAAATCCAAATGGATTTCTGGGAAAAAGCATTATTTGCTTAAGTGGTCAGATGGATCCACGCCATCATGGCAGCCAACGGAGAATGTTTCTCAGGCATTAAAAGAAGCATTTCACAGAACACGCACACAATCAAACACACGTCGCAAACGACGAAGTCGAATATTTCGTAATTGAATTCAATACGAAATTCTGAAAAAAAAAGAACAAATTCCTTCGTATATGGAATAGAAAATTATAGTCTTATCGTCCATTCCATTCTTTCTTCTCATACCTTCTATTTCTCTTTTCTTCTCTTGCGCGCAAATCTCTCAACTTCTTATCTTTCTCTTTAAGGTATGGGTGGAATATGGACTTGGTTCATAGACTTGTGTTCTTTTTAACTCTGAATGCAGAGTACATGGTATCAGAACAAACAACAACAACAACAACAACAACAACAACAAAAAACAAATTTGAAACAAGGGTTATCTCCAGAATCTCCCACTCTTGTATAGTTCAGCCTATAAGTGGATTCACAGTTTAAATCAGGTTTACACGGACTTGTTTAATTGAACGTATCGAATATTGTCACAGGGATGTCAAATGTAGCTACATAATTATATTATTTCACAGTTATAATACGTCTTAAAACGAATACGCGGTATAATACAGCAATCTCATTATTGCATGGGTTTGACAATGTTTAGAGGTTGTTTTTTTTTTCTCACAATTTCATACCATTGTATGAAAGTATGTACCTAATGGTACTGTGTCTTGGCGCATTCGCCATAAATGATAAAATAGTCAAAATGTCCGCGCGATTACTCGACAGAGATCACGTAATGCATAGCTCTCACGACATGAGCAGCTATTGGTCTATATACGGCCAGCTTCTGAGAAAAATTCATTTGAAAAAGATAATGGCAATACATTCTCTTTCACGCGTCAAAGATTACGTTGATAAAACACGTACATTTCAAAGCTGCACTAGACCATAGGTACCAAACGATTAAATAATTTTCACTTACTGTTCTTAGGTAACTTCAAAGGCGTTACATATTTCACACACGCACAGGTCAAAGTTTGATTGTAAGTGAACATACATCATGGTTATTAAGGCTAGTACAACATTAAATTGTCAGTTCCAAACTCTCGATATAATAAGTATTCACCTTTAAATATGTTCTGCTAATGTTATACGAATAACATATAAAAAAAAGAAGAAAAAAATACAGAAAAAGGACACAAAGGAAGAGTACACTAAAACAGAAAAATATCAATAAAGATAACAAGAATTGTATGCTATTATTTTGTTTTATAATCGTCTGATAAGCCTAGTTTAGAGGAAGGTTTTGTAGAATTATGTGTTTAATAAATATATATATCTTATCAAAGTATTCAATGCTGTGAAGTTTTATTCCCATTGTATTTTTTGGGGAATTTTATCACGAATTTTGCATTATATTTTATTATATTTTTTGGAATTTGACTGAGTATTGTGCAAAACACTTCCCATTGTGTTTGGGAATTTTATCAAATATTTTGCATTACATTGTACTTTTTGAATTTGACTGAGATTTGTGCAATACATTTCCCATTGTGTTTGGGAATTTTATCAAATATTTTGCATTGTATTGTACCTTTTTAATTTGATTACGTGTTTTGCAATGTACCTTCTCATTGTATTTTTTGTATTTTACTTGGAATTTTGCAATGTATTTGCAGTGTCTACATTGTATTTTTAAACTTTGCGAAAATGTCTCGCAATGGTTTTTTTTAATCATTGTATTTTTGATTTTTCACCTTTCATCTTGTTTTGATGAATAAAATTAATCTTTTCTTTTCGAGCCTCGAGGACTCGGCTCAAATAAACCAGAGGGTATTGTTAGGATTAAATTTTTAGTAAAATTAATAAAGATTGATATTTTCTTTGAATTGTATTTAAGTAATGTTTTATTTATTTATATGTAAGTAGTTTCTAAAATATATTAAAGGTAATTTCACTTGTTTTTGAAGTACAACTATACAGAATAGAAAAGGTTGCTGAACAAGTGGGAAAAAAAGGCAGTGTGTATTAAGTATACTCCCTAACATCAGTAAAAATAACTAATGTACAGTGTTGTGTAAGATTGAATACCATAATACATGCGTTTACTGACTTAGCTACAGTTCTAGGTTTCATTAGTAAAAATATGTCTCTGACCTAGTGATTGGCAAAGGTTCAATTCGGTTAATGAAGGTGAAGTAACTTCTCTCTCTCTCTCTAAGAGGCTTCTATACATCACAAAACAAGATGGCTTCCAACTAACGGATATCCATATTTGGTCTGACGTCGTTAAGACAAATATAAGATTGAGTCTTATGACGTCAATAAGATGGTTTTCACCCGCTGGAACTGGTCTCGACCAGATTGTAGAGTTCGTAGTTTTCCGTCTGATGCATAGAAGGGTATGACCTTGTCTAACCCTGAATCTGGCCGCAAACGTATATAAAGAAATGCGCGAATCAGGTCAGATCAGTTATTCGCATCAGCAGAAAACTGACGTTGACTCTTCAATTTCAGGTAGGCAATTGTACATATTATAATTTCTTGTAAGGAATAAGTATTTTTAATGATTGAGATTTTAATGGTAAAATTCTTTTGTGTGTAACATTACTATAGAATTCTTTTATTTATAATATATTGTAATAGAATGTTTTATGTTCATATTTAATTATATTTATGTAAGTTTATGGTAAAGGTTGAATTAGCTACCAACTTCATACTTGATTTAATGTTGAAATAAAGTATTTCTTAAGTAAGAAAGAGTAATATCTAGCAATGTATTCTAAATCAATATTCTTAAGATTCTGTTTTAAAATGAGTAAAGTGCATTAATTGTTATTATATTTAATGCTTTTGCTATCTTGAAATTGATTGAGAATTAACTAGTGAATAATATTCTAAGGTGCAGAAGTTATATAAATAAAATGAAGTTGGAAAGCTTATGTATTTTATGAATTTTTATTATAAAGTTTTTAGATGTGTTTCTAGAATGTAGTAATATATATGTGTGTTGATTATTTAAATAAAGTTATTCGCATCAGCAGAAAACTGACATTGACTATTCAATTTCAGATATGTAGTGTAGCTGTTTTATCATCGTGGCGCTCTCTTTAAGAGAGCCTGACTTCTTTCTTCTTTCTCTCTCTCTTACCATGGATATAGACGTTCCCCAACTTACGAGTAGTTCCTTCTCATAGCAAGAAATGAGAAGAAGGTTATGTAAAGCTAATAATAACATACAGAACAGAAACATTTACATAACACTTACTTCTCAGACGGAATTAAAATATGTTCAGGTGTGAGCTACACTGATAGTGAATCACCATAGTTTACTGAATTAAGTCCCTCGACTCGATGCTTGCGTATGTTTCTATAAATGTGATATTAAGGATAAAACAAAGTAATGATACCGCGGTTTGAGTTGCCACAAATTCATTTTATATGACAAAAAAAATTGCGAATTTATTAAAGATTGGTACTGATACATCTTGGGTAGAACGGAGAATAAAGCGAGAAACCTTTGTTAATTATATTCCCGAGGATATTTTTTTTTAAAAATAGTCTTATGTCAACGTTGTCATCACCCCCATCGGTGTATGGTCCCGAAGCTACACATAAAACTGTTTATTTGAAAGGGTACAGTGGATCTGAGAAAAACAAGCGTGCGATTGAATTATTTCGGAATTTCGATATGATTGTTTTGACGCCTACATATAGTCACCAGAGAAACGAAAGAGCGAGGAGTTAAATCTTATACTTATCACAACTTCTTTAGATGGAATGGAGATGCATGGACTTCTGAACGAATGGGCAAATAATATATTCCTAAGATTATTATTTGGGATGAAATATGCAGGGTATCTAGGAATGTATTTAAAACGTTTCCTGATTGGTTACTAACTCTAGATACTGCTGTAACAATGATTGGCGATTGGTCAACCATTCTCACGTGTCTTATCATATTTATAAGAGCCTTAAAGTTTCATGTTATTAAAAAACGTTTAGTACCATAAGATTCGTATCGGACACAGGTATGTGCGCTTCTCGGCATGTTTGTTACTTTGTAATGTTGTACCGATAATGTAAATTGTACAATTACTGTATATAAATTCATTACGTGTTATCATATATGCCGTGTCATTCTTAGTACACGGTGTCAGATTTTTTAAAGCTGATCAGAGCTGGCCACATTGATCAGAGCTGACCGTAGCAGCTTTGGAGCTAATCGATTGTGATCAGAGCTGACCGTGATAACTATGGAGCTGACCATGGTGGTAAGGATTGACGGGTTATCAGATATAAAGCTGACCATTGAAGTTGACCATGACGGATGTGGTGCTGGTCGTAGCGGCTGTGGAGCTGACGATGGAGCTGGCAACGAAGCTGGTTGAATGGCAACCGTGCAGCTTATTGAACAGTGCGTTGCTGATTGTGTAGCATGTGATTAGTCCTTGCTGACTGATTGGTGGGCACTAATTATATGATTGACTAAGGAATTGAATAGTTGTCAGTGACTACCTGTAAACTGTCTGCCTGACTGACCAGTACAATTGGTAGCCAAGTATGCTAGTCACGGAGTGTTTTGTGTAACTCCATACGTGTTATTATTTTGCCATGGGTTAATTTTGGGGTTTGTTATACCCAGTTTGTTGTACCCAGTCCCTTAATTTCATTAATTTACTATCTGAGTAAAGTATCTCATTTTTCATTATTTGAGTGAATACATTTTATTATATCAGTAAATTAAGTCATCATTTTTAATATTTAAGTAAAGCATTATTCTTTTCGTCGTGTGAAATTAATGTGAATCATTACCCTTTTCCCTTTTAAATGTATTCACATTTATGTCACATTAATAAGTTCGTGTGGATTGTTTTAATTTGCCCAATATTTGCATCTTATACAGGCACATATTAATTATAATTCTTTTTTTCATTTTAGTCATTCACCAGTAAACATTGTTTTTGTGTGGCCATTAAAAGTGTTCTATTATAATTTCAAAATCCAACCTGGTTATCGTGTTACAAATAGTGTCAGACGTTGGATCTAGAACTTAATGGAGCACTTAAATTATTGTTTCATTAGCCTTATATGAGCTGTGTGTGTTGCAGACGTTCTTGAAAAGGCAGCGAGGTTAAGGAAACATTTAACACTACTTTTTACAGTTTTTTGGGGGTGCACATTTAATGTTTTTACCTGCTGAACAGGAAAATAAGTTTCTTTTGTTGTTGAAATTGTTGTAATTACGCATTTAGGCATAGTAGTGTACTTTAGGTTGCTTATAGGGGACTTTTTAAATGTCATCAACAAAAGATTTGGTGGAACTGGTAAACAGTTTGGATACGAGGGTGAGATTCTTGTACATTTTGTTAGTGAATAACAGGCTAGGTAAAATGATCAGACAGAAATAGAAAGGGAAGCCAAAAAAGGAGTCAACAGAATTAGAAAAAAACTGGCCGATAAAGAAAGTATAGAATTAGAAAGGGAAGCTGATAGGGAAAATATAGACTTTTATAAGGGGAAGATATAGATTTAGTAAAACAAGCAAAGAGGGAGAAGATGAGACTGCTAAAAGAAGTAGAAGATAGGAAACTTGAAAGAGAAACATGTGAGGTTAGAAGCTTTGGAGCTAGAAGATAGAAATAGGGTGAGGGCGTATCAGTGCAATTCTGAGCTATTGCAAACTAAAACGGAGGGGGACATTATTCTAAACTGAGACGTCCGAAATTGCCTCTACTTTGAAGACGACAAGGATACCATGGAGAGTTATATAAACAGGTTTGATTTGTACGCCACTGTACAAAAATGGAAAAAAAAGACGATTGGAGGTTTGATTTGTACGCCACTGTACAAAAATGGAAAAAAAGACGATTGGTCGCTTCATCTTACCGGGATTCAGTGTACGAGCCAATGGTGCAGTAGAGATTGGTCGTGATGCTATCCATTCGATCGGCACGCGTGTATGTTTCCAGAGGGAAAAGAAGTGACTTTTTACGAGACACAGGGTGCACTAGTATAGGCGCGCAACGAAGCCTCGTTCGTGTGACCAATGTTTGTGCTTAAATCGTCTTGTATGATACAAGACGAATATAATCGACCACGTTCCTATTGCATGGATAGTTATCGAAACTCCTTTCTTGTCCGGAACCGTTGATGCGTTGTGCATAGTCAACCCGATATATGAACGTACGACTGGCAATGCACAGGGCCTAGCCCCCTAACCATGTCCGACTTCCGATTCCCGATCATCAAAGCAGTGCAAAGCAGAGCTCAGGTAAGAAAGGAAAACAAACCCTTACGTAAATTTAAAGTACCAGATGTCATTACTGATATCTCTCGTGAAGAATGTTCGAACCAGCCAGAACATGACACGTCTTTACGTGGAACCGCAGAGAAATTGTTATCGGATACTGTGTGATAGTGTAAGAACGGGTGGTGGGGGTGGTGGGTGGGGTAGTTTCTCTAAATATTTTCTTCGAATGTGTTTAATGTACAGGTAATACTCTACACTTGATTGCAAGTTCTTGCAACTAATTGTCCCCCTAAAATTCACGTCGCATGTACTCAGTGTCGTGCACGAGTCGAGTACGGCAGGTTATAGATACATTTCCAAGTTTTACCTTACCATGATATATTGGCAGGTACCAATCGCTGATAATTTTCCCGAGTTAACGACATTCGCTACTCCCAGAAGTCTGTATTAATTTAAAGTCATAGCTTTTGGTTTCGTCAACGCCTGTGTGTCCGTCGCGCGTTCGTCTCAAGAGGAAACTATTAAACGGTAAGGAAAACTTCTATAGTTATATCGATGTCTTCGTTTATACATATATCTGGTATGAACATGTTAAGGTATTGATGGATCTATTTTTCACATGACTAATCTTACAGTTAGACCCACTAAATGTATTATAAAATATTTTAACCTGGATTGTTTGGTTCATCTTGTAAATAGGCTAGACCAGTTGAAACCTCATCCATACGAAATAGGAGTAATCATAGATGCACCAGGACCAGAAAGCAAGAAATAAGTAAGATCTTCCCTATGTTTGATTGGGTTTTACAATACAATTGTTCCAAACTTTGCCTCTATAGCCAGTCCATTAACAGACTTGACTAGAAAAGGGCAACCGAATAAAGTTTCCTGGAAGGTGGGGGGTAAGGTAACGTGTTTAGCGCTTTTTAAAACCGAAACTGATAAGTGAACCAATCTTAAAGTTGCCAAAATTGAACAAAACATTTATGTTGAGCACTGATGCGTCTGATACGGGACTTGGGCTGTTTTGCTACAGAAACAAAATTGTTGATATTTTGCCCTTCGCTTATGGAATAATAAAAGTGCTGTCTAGAGAGCAAAACTACCCCGTGATTGAAAAAGAGTCCTTAACCGTAGTATGTGGGATAGGAAAATTCCATGCATATCTTTTTGGGAGAAGTTTACCTTACAAACGGACCATCAAACGCCAGTATACTTGAATAAAGCAAAGGTAGCCAACTCACGATTGATTCGTTGGGCGTTGTCTTTGCAACCGTATAGTTTCCGAATTGAGGAGATTCGAGGATCGGAAAATGTGGGTGCTAAATTTGGTAAAGTATGGTGTAAATTAGCAAATTTAAGACATGAAAAGTCCATCACCACCTCCACCACGAGTGACCAAGACCGGCGTTACCCCACGGATGTCAGAAGAAGAAGAGACACGATAAGTCTCTCAAACGCTGTCAGCTCCTCCCATCTCTAGTAAGATTGCAGCATCATTCTTGATCCCTTCCCGCAGACCCGTACGAGTAGAACTCAAAGCTTTGGTTAAAAAGATGATATCCATTCCTCCTTCGACAGAAGTGAAAAAGAACGAAGTGAAACCAGAAGTGAATAAAGAAAGCAAGACAAAATCCATCCCATTACCACCTCCATCACCGTGGACGTCTATTCCCACGCAACGTTGGACACGTAAAACCGTTCTCGAACCACAACCTCATCCCAACCCCAGTTAAAAGCAGCATCAGTGATGAGTGTGTGACGTATTGAAGAGAGAGCGGGAAAGATAGTAATGACGGAGAATTTGTTAGCCAGCACATACTACGATCCTTTCCATCCTGCGTGTTACATAGGAGTTCAGAAATTGTGTCGTGCCAAAATGCACCTGAAACGTGTCCATTTGCTTGAAGTGCAACAATATTTACAACAACAACCCACGTACACCTTACACTAACCCGTTTGACAAACATCTTCCAGAAATATCACATGAGTAGAGGGCTTTGGTCATCAATGGCAAGCTGCATTAACAATTATTTTAACGGTCAAGATCTGATGGACACGAATGCATCCAGATTCAATGAGCAGTTTGGCAAAGTCTTAGACAAAACCAACGAAGTGTCACACTGGATGATATTTACAGATGCCAAAACTTTGTTCCTTATATTTTGTCCTGAATTGTTTGACATTTTGCCTGGAGGCCTCAGAATGGTTAAGTGTCCACTCATACTACCCGTCACAAACAACCTGAATTTTTCTACGTTTTTCGTCACTTTGTAGACCCGAACAAAGGATTAAATTTGATCTTTGGATACTGCGATGTGGTGGCGTACAACGTGTTGGGACACACATCTGCACCGTTATTGCGAGTCATTCATTTCAAAGCGGATTCTGTCACTACAAATGACGAGGGAGATGGAAACACGTATGACGTTCACCGCGAATTTGTTCATCGTCGCTTTTAGTCCGTCAGTAACTGGTATTTCGACAGTGACAACATTGGTATTTAAGTAGACCTCGGATAAGATACTCCATTTTTCAAAGGGAGAGTCAAAGTGCAACTCCATGTTTCTAAACGATTCTCGAACGAATTGTAAGTCATGTAGCCTGTGTATAGCCACTTCCCCCTTACCGATCTCAAATACCTTTCTTCCAAAACGTGTGCCATCTTCAATGGGTGAATGACCATCTTTAAAACAGTTAAACCATCCTTCAGTTGTTGAATATAAACTTGATTTAAGTCGGTGATAGAATTGTTCTCCGAATCCGACATTTTTACGTCATTGTCTTTGCAAATGTTCGTTTAATTACATACATCTGCAGTTGTCCAGCGGTTAACGCTTAAATCTGCAACTCGTTTATGAAATGTTATTTAGTCTATATATCTGGATTAATCTATTCACAGATTCAGTGAATGAGGCAAAATTGTTAGGAAATATTCCGAATTTTCAAATACGCATCGTACACTGTATATAATAAGTAACCCACATAGCTAGGATATGCTAATCTAAGTGAAACAAAACTTAGCAAATTTTAGCTAGCTTACCAGCTGTGCCAAACAGGGCAAACAGAAATTAGCATGACTGAGATGAACTAAGCTTGAAATGTAGAAAACGTAATAATTAGCAAATCACGGTTGACCCTCGTAGCATATTTAGGGGAATTTGTAACAGACAGACAGACGAACTATATATATATATATATATATATATATATATATATATATATATATATATATATATATATATATATATATATATATATATATATATGACAAAATATATTTTGTTCTTTATTCATGAAATGTGCGGATAAGAAAATATTCTTCGTTTTATAGAGATATGACTCGGTCTGCAAATCAATTTACTAATCGAAAGGCTGGGTTTACAAATCGATTTCCAAATCATTGTGCTCAATTTACAGATCGATTTACAAATCAATGGACTCTGCTTACAAACGAATATACAAATCAATGCAAATTCATGATATAGTATTAGTTAGGTTGGAATAAAAGCTACAAGGAAAGAAGGGATTGTCAAGAAAATCATTACTGCTACAATTAACCCTTCCGAACATATTTTAAAGAGAAATAACTTTGATGAGATAGTGTGGTGATATTGCAAGATCAATCATTCTTTGCTTTTTCAAGAATGTCTGATTGTCGTATCATAGTTATAAACTGATGTGACTGGAAAAGGTTGTATGGTCTGGATATTGCCTTATATTTATACACTGATCGGACTGGGAAAAGCAGTATGGACTCGATATTGTCCTATATTTTTACACTGATCGGACTGGGAAAAGCAGTATGGACTCGATATTGTCCTATATTTTTATACTGATCGGACTAGGAAAAGCAGTATGGACTAGATATTGTCCTATATTTTTACACTGATCGGACTGGGAAAAGCAGTATGGACTAGATATTGTCCTATATTTTTACACTGATCGGACTGGGAAAAACAGTATGGACTAGATATTGTCCTATATTTTTACACTGATGGGATTGGGAAAAGCAGTATGGACTGGATATTGTCCTAGATTTATACACTGATCGGACTAGGAAAAGCAGTATGGACTAGAAAAAGAGCCTTGATTTCAGATGATAGTTTCTTGCTATTTGTAAAACTGTATGGTTGAGACTGTTACAAGGGATTTCTCTCCTTTGGAATAAGCTTTATATTACGAGGTAACATTTCCAATGCAAATATATATATATATATATATATATATATATATATATATATATATATATATATATATATATATATATATATATATATATATATATATATATATATATATATATATATATTGTTACGAATTTGACATGAATAGAAATATACTAGTTTCACATCCATATGAGTATTTTGAGACTATTTTAAGTAAGATATTTTGCCAAATAATGTTCTGTATGACTCATATTATGTACAACGATCGATTTGTTTCACGATGTCCGCCATTTTTGTTTTGGAGGCAGTTTATGTATTGAAAGCGCCTCCGTTTTGTCACATCATTCGTTTACGTTGCTTCAATGTTGTAAATCTCACATTTAACAGTTTCATGTACAGGTGGATATTTTGAGACTATGTTAGGTTTGATGTATTACATAACAAATGTTATGCTTGACCGATATTATGTGCAAACGTTCAATGTAACGTACGATGTCCGCCATCTTTGTTTTGGAGGCAGTTTATGCATTGGAGGAACCTCAGATTTTCACTATGTGATATATACAAGAATTATTGAACACCAATTAAACGTTGATATAACTAGAATTTACACAAAGTTATGTTCACCAATAAAATAATGCATGTATTGTCTCCTGCAAGGAAAATGGATCCCAATAGTGTATGTTCTATTTTCGCGTAGTCCAGTGTTTGCGGTTTATACTTCTGACACAATGAATTTACTGTTTGGTCACAAATTTGTAATTATGAGTGTATTAATTAAAAAAAATATGTAGCATTCAATATTTGTCTTGAATCTGTTTATTTTAACGATGTCTAATAATTTTTGTGACTTAAATACCTGTTTGCTTGTTTTGTCTTGTTTTTTATGATTTAACGCCATTTTTAAGCACAATATAGGCTATACATGGCGGCCAGTATTAAAGGTGGAGGAAGAACCCGGAAAACCCCAGGAAAGAACCACGGACCCACGAGAAGCTACTGGCAAGCTTTCTCACATAACTACATTAGCCGAATCTTCAACTCGAACCCATGCAGACAGGTGAGATGGCAGTGATCCGGAACGGACAGCGCTTTAGACCACTCGGCCACTCGGGGCCCCTTATACCTGCAACATGTACTATTTGGACGGAGTTAAGGGCAACCGAAGGTTATTAATACGTGTCGTGCATACCAAATTGGTTCCCTTCAACCGGGATCGGATTCATATGCAATTGCAATACATAATGTATAATCCGCTTCCAAAAGTGATAGACGATATTATCATTCTCAAAAATGAAACGATGAAAATAATCATTTTAGAAAGTGTACATTCATTTCTGAAATATAAAAATTTAGTAAATTTTGGTGAATGTATCGGTTTGTATTTTGTGGACGTTTTCTCGAATGTATCAGGTTTGTATGTCTTTTCGAGATCGGGAAAATTTAATTTTCCATTTCCAATGTTAACACCGGATATAATTCATCCTGTGGTATCTAAAACTAGGAAATTTGGATGAGTGGCGAATCCAGGAGTTAAAATATATAATATTTTGTACCATAAGATGAAATATATCCAGTATTAACGTAGTAATTTATTTTCTGTTTTGTTATATTCCAAACTTGCCCCAGAATCAAGGGTTTGAAGATTAAACTCATTCTTCGGCACAACACGCTAACCGGGTAACCCCCACCCCTTTTCGAAAATTCGCCACACTTTACAAGGCTGATCATATAAATACACTTAACTTGAGAAAGCGATAGAATTGCTAATTTAATCTATCTTAGTAAATTACATATTATTTTTGTCATTTTGTTCACTATTGGACCCCATCTGAAAACAATACAAGTCCGATTCAACAGGACTCATGGTACTAATTCAGTTCCAATAGTAGAACCTAAGAAAACACCATGATATTAAACATTCAATAATTTTATGTTTCTGAGTGCTCATGATCAATCCTATATTTATTAGTATAGCTGAAACCTGGATGACACCTTCTGTGTAACTAAAAGGATATAAGCCGCGGCATTTCTGAACCTACATATGTTTGAAACATGTGCTTTCTACTCCACACAAATTAGTCAAGTGCTAATTTCAGAAATGAGTGTTCCAAGCTAAATCTGTGAAAGGACTGAAATTCCATCAATAAAGCAATGTCTATATTTTTTTTCAGTTACAACTAGGATAAGCTCTCAAAAGATTCTTTCTTCAACAAAATAACTTTCATTACCAACCAAGCATGGTCACCCCAACCCATATAGACACACTTTTTACTCATTCCTGGAAGATTCCCTTTTTTCCATGCAATGTTTAGTACTTGTGTCAAGCAATTCGCTATGGCGTATTTGTTGTTTTTGTCAAGAAAGCTAGGAAAATAAATTGAAAGACGCGAACGGCGTCTTGTAAAATTTCTTGATCAATATCCGTACTGTATAGCAGTTTTTATTTATTTATTCTAGCTCAGAAAGTACCAGTCATTGTTGCTAGAGGTACAAATTTGTGGCAACACACAATCACGCATCGCACGGCATGATGGGAAATCTTATATTTTCACATGTGATATAAGATATGTTTTTCACATGTGTAAAATGTAAGGATACAGTGCACATGTGCAAAATGTACGATAAACAAAAATCAGCAAATTATTTCGCCAATAAATCTCTACATGTTTCCAAAACTAAATAAATGAAGGCATTAAAAATGTACAAGAACAATGGTACTGCTAAAATATAAGATTTATTTTTAAATGAAGATATATTTAAAGCAAAACTGTTCATAAATCTCTTATGAAAGAAAACATTGAGACAAAATAAAATTATCAAACACAAACTGTTGGCATGGCATATGCAACACGATTCCGATGGTAACGTTTCCCACCGAAATCATCAAAAAATATGTTTATTTCGGTCCTTTTAATGGATCGTTAAATAACACAGCATCCTTTCCCTGTGTTGATATCAGAACTACAATTTCCTGTTCTTTCTTAAATTAAAATTGTCTGGAAAATTAACTACTTCTATATCACATTACCGTCTAGATTCGTGTATAAGTCTAGTCAAACGGAAAAGAACAAAGATCCTGATGTGCTGTAGCACAAAGCGTCTGTTGATAAGAATCTATCTTACTGGTTCTACGGATTGCTACTAACAAACTGCACAGATCCAGATCTGCTATGGCACAATGTTCTGGAAGATCTGTGCAGTTTATAGTAGAACTCATCTTATAATCGAGTATAGACGGTATACGCAAGATTTCGTGTTGCAAATACTTGTATTATACATGTTATGTACAAATCTCTTTCATGTTTCGGATAACTGGCCTTTTCAATCCAAAATCAATAGGTATTTTTCTTATCTTAGATGCAAGCTATCCATAAAATTGGGTCAGTGGTTTAAAAGATGACAAACACCACCTTTGACATACTGACCCAGGATCGAGTAATGTCTTTCTTGTCTCAAATGCAAGACACCTGCCGTTTTTCGTCATGGTTTGTAGCTAAGGACGCCAGTTATATGTGAATAGTTTTCGTTTCTTATGTCCGTGTGATATTTGGTTTTAAGAGTTTAACCAAAACATTACCTCTCTTGTCTTAATGTAAACCACTTGATACAGAACTTTAATAGTTTGGTGGAATTAGTTTTTCTTCTTTTCGGTCCCAGTGACATTAACATTTCATATATTGAATTTCTTCGTTCCTTGCAATCTACCCACAAAGTTTGATCGAAGTATATGATCAAGAAATCAAGATACCGTGGAAACCATCCTTCATAGAATAACTCTGACCTATACATTTGACCTTCTGAATCCAAAGTCAGTTATCTTTCTTTCCCAAATGGAAACCACTCCTAATGTGAAGACAAAGTGGCTGGTTCAAATTTCGTGTTGAAAAGTGTTCCTTCTTTCAGTTCTTATGACCTTGACATTTGACATTCAGAACACTGATAGGTCTATCAAACTTGTGTGCATGATTGAAATATGGAACAGACAGACAGACGGATGCATGCAAAGACATCACAATAATATATATTGTCTTACCTTATGGCGGGTGCATATAAAAAAAACTACATAACAAAGAATCAGATATGAATTACATCGTCTACATTTTGATTGCATCATAAAGAAAACAACTTAAACAATTTAATGACAAAAATTAACGTATCAAACAATTTGCGACCAAATATTCAGATTATCTCAACCATGAATGTGAAAATACGAGTTTCTGCAAAAATATGGCCGAAAAAAAGCAAAATAATTCTAAATATTCTGATAAAAAAATAATAATAATGAGATCCGAATTGAAGCGACAACATAGTGCCAATAATACGAGACTCACTGTAACATTCTTGTGGGGTGGTGGGTGGGGGTTGAACTGAAACTTTGTTTTCCTTTATATAATAATTTAAATGAAGGCTTCTCTTCGCCCATTACACCAATTAGTACTTTAAAGTTTTTAAAGATACATTTTGATAAATTAAGATGGGTTAGAATAACTACATATGACTGAAACAAATATTCGGAAAAGTTTATACTGAAACTGTTTCCTGCCTTTGATAAGTCTCTTTTGTACGGATTAGCAGACAAAGACGATAATCTGATAAGGTCCTATTTTAATGATTAGTAGACAGAGTAGATGATCTAATAATGTTTTCTTTACTGATTAGTAGAAAGAGACGATAATCTGATAAGGCCCCATTTCTTGGATTAGTAGACAGAGACGATAATCTGATAAGGCCCCATTTTACAGATTTGTAGACAGAGACGATGATCTAATAGGTCTCTTTTTACTGATTAATAATATACAGAGGCGATAATCTGATAAGTCTCCATTTCACTTATTAGTAAACACAGTAGATATCTGATAAGGCCCAATTTCACGGATTAGTAGACAGAGACGATGATCAGCTAAAGTCCCTTTTTACAGATTATTAGACAGAGACAATGATATGATAAGGCCCCATTTCATAGATTAGTAGACAAAGTATATAATCTGATAAGGCCCCATTTCATAGATTATCAGACAGAGACGATAATCTGACAAGATCCCTTTTTACTGATTAGCAGACACATACGATGATATGATAAGGCCCCATTTTACAGATTAGTAGACAAAGTATATAATCTGATAAGGACCCATTTCATGGATTAGCAGACAGAGACGATAATCTGACAAGGTCCCTTTTTACTGATTAGTAGACACAGAGATGATCTGAAGTGAAATGGGCAGGTAGTTTACTCACCGGTAACAGTTTGTCTGAATTTTGCTACCTAAAATTCAATATTTACATGACAAAGTGTGGTCATTGAGCTTTACGAGTTATTACGTCTTGTCACCAAAGATAATATTTGCAATTATAAAAGTCACAAAAAAATTCGACATGTATATTCAAATCTACTCTAGCACTGCTTTTAAAATCTGACTAAATCTTAACTTGCCTCTAAAGTTTGATTTTCTAAACATCATTGATCCCATAGATGGAAGCTTACTTCACGCCTATAATTGATGCGGGACATAAACATACAAATATAATGGTTAATCACCTATGTATGTAAATTTGGACTGTCTACCAAACATTATACATTTTAATGTTCTTACAGACATAACACCTACATGAGTTTGTGAAGACATAACACCTACATGAGTTTGTGAAGACAGTAAAGTAGATGACCTAAGCAATTACAGAAAACTATGTCATTATTGTATTTTGTACATGTATGTACACCCTATTATGCTGAAACTGAATAACTTTTAATACTACATGTATACAGAAAGGATAACTTTTAATACTACATGTATACAGAAAGGATAACTTTTAATATTACATGTATACAAATAGAATGAAGATGTATTTACTTTTTTTTTTTTTTTACATATAATAGGATATATTATGAAAAATATCAACCCTAAAGGGTTAAGTGAAAATATACTGTATACAAATAAAACAAACTTAATAATTATTCAACTTAATTTTACAAAATGAGCAAGAGATGACGTAGTCCATTTAAATTAAATTAAATCAATAAATATGACTTTATTTAATTTCATACAATTTATTTCTTTATTTTTTGATAGATGTATTACTTAATAATAATAATAATAATAATAATAATAATAATAATAATAATAATAATAATAAAGTCATTTATAACTTAACCTCAGAGAGGTACGACTTTATGACATAACAAAGAGAAAATAGTACCAACTTTAGTAAATAAGATTTACTGATTAACAGTTAAGATACGTATAAATGATATATTAACTATATTAATACTGAAATAGTACTTGTTAATAAATTGGATACATACTCTATATTAGATTACGACATTTTGAAAGACATGCATGCATAACATATGTTGCCACATTTCATGATAGGACTCCTTCTTTGTGCTATAAACACGTACACTTTGGAATAACTTTCACAACGATATACTCTGTAAAAATACATACCTAGCAGCAAGCACACGATTTCGAATGTGATTTCTACATGAAAAGAATATTTTTAATGCTCTATTTTCTAATAATTAGTTTTGGGTATCAATTTCATATATATTTTATACATTTACAAGCAAGTTTTGTTTTTACAAAAAAGTATAGGCTGACGGGGGAAAAGGACGATCCAGCCTCGTTCAACAATCTTCCCCTTTTAACTTTCTATGACAGTATTTTTGAAAAACTGTTTACTAAACTGGTATACATGCATCAGTTTGTGTTATATAACAGTATTACACGACAAGGTATATTAAATTAGAAAACATCAGGCAAACAATTTCCCGTATCTCATTTCCTAGTTTAGGAGAATGACACACGATCCTTGAAATTAAAACCCTATTTAAAAAAAATAACTCAACACAAAATAGCCGTGGATTGTCTCTGGATAGGTTTGAAATCTAAAGAGCGTATGGTAAGTATGAACTAGGTCCATCGTACGAACGATATTAAACAGCAATCCTGACGTTACAACGCAATTTTAGGAAGCCTGTATACACTCCCTAAGGCTTCACAATTTTTCATAAGGCATCATTTATAAAAGCGTAAATAATAAAATTCTGTATGATTATATTTACTTGCGTACAGGTGGGGGCGGTGGTGGGGGCGGAGGTGGAGGCGGAGGTGGAGGTGGAGGAGGAGGAGCGGCGTGTGGCGGGACAGTCATTTGGTGAGGTTCGATGTCATCAAGAGTAAACGTATCTCTGGGACTACTTGGTTCTGAGCGCGGAATTATCTCAGGTGGTTTGTTTGTGAACTGTACAGTAGTTTCCCTATGTCTATCAATGTAAGTCTCTGATGTATTCAAATCACCGCCTCCAAGAGCTGCTGCTAATTTATTTTTAGCGCTGGCTACAGCGCCACTTGGCTGAAGGACATGCGGGGTCTGGTTATTGGCTTTAGATGGGGTATTTTCCCCTCCTGGAGACCTATCTTTCATAAATTTCTCTAGAAAATTTAATTTGCCCTGGAATGTTTTGGGAGGCCCCTCATAACTTGGCTCTGTGACGTTAGTCAAGTCCATTGGTGGAGTCGATGGTCTGAGAGAACGGGATAAATCAGGGGACACGTTTATTGGGGGAGTGTTGGCCCGTTTGGACTGCTGTAGATCTTCTTTGAGGTGAGTGCTGACCTCTTCCCATGCAGACGAAGTGCTAGGCCGATTATATTCCTGAAAATCTTCCCTTGGGGGTGTACTGGGGCGTTTTGTTTCCCAGAGATAGTCTCTGGTGGGAGTGCTGGGTCGATCAGATTCCCACACGTTTTCCCTCTGGGAGGTGCTGGAACGATTGGATTGCCAAAGATTGTTTTGTGGAGGAGTGCCAGGCCGTTTGGACTCTCGAAGTCCGTAATACCCTTGTCGCGAGTCTTCAAAAGGAGAGGTGCGTTTGAAGCTTTCCCGTGGGGTGGTTGTCGTACTTGGGATGTCTAATGGCGGAATCTCTGGCTCTAGCACGGTCGATTCCCGCGGTGATGTAAATGTGCTGGGTATATCTAATGGGGGTGTAGGAGGATGTACTGAGGAGGTGGACATATAACTGCTACGAGGAAAGTCTGGAGGAGGGGTGTCGGGTCTGATGCGCATTTCCACAGTTTCATCAGGTTCCTCCGGCCAATCGGAACTACGCATCTCTCTGTCACCCGCTTCTATCACCTCCGTCATCCTCTGCGCCATGGAGGATCGCAAATTCAGTTGAGACGTCGGTGGCGGTAGGCTATGTTCTGTCACGTACCTTGATGGTCTAAGCGGTGACACGTGGATCGCACCAGTGTCGGATGTTTTGTCCTCTCGTACTGTTTCACGTTTTATCGCCCGAGCGTACAGATGTTCAACCTGATGCTCTTCCTGTCCTTCACCTGTAGAAGGTCGTCGGTCATGGTTCTGACGTGTTTCTGGATCTTTGGGGAGGAAAATAATATCCCCTGCTCCAGGATTTGCCATCATTTGGCCTTCGTCGACTTCTTTTGATGATTCTCGCGTCACTCTGGTTGTGCGAAGGGATTTTCGGATTTCTGTCGTGCGAAAGTCTACAGGAGAATAATGCGGTCTGTCTGGAGTTGGTGACCTCGACCTTGACACTGATATACTTGATTCTCGCTCTCGATCTACCTTCATGCTTTCTCTTTTCTCCCTTTCAATTGTCTGCAAAGAAAGGAAATATTGATATGAACCTAAGCACTTATAAAATATCACATGCAAAGTTATTTTAATCACTCTGTCGATAAATAAATAAATAAATAAATAAATAAATATATATATATATATATATAATTATTAGTTTTATTATGTATAACCCACTTAGAAACAATATTCTTTTTGAAAATAAGAATTTTTAAACAATTAATATTAAAAGAAAATATATTTTATCTTGAGATATTATTGACGAATGTTCAATATTTCTTCAGAACTTTTAATAAAAAGTATGGTGTGCATAATACTGATAATCAAGTCATTTATAAATAATTAATCATAATATATTAGGAATTAATTTAAAAATGCCCTTTCATTTTTAAAGAATTAGTAAGTTTTGTGTTATGATATTAATTTATACTTCCCGTAGACGATTTATTCTGTAAATTAGAATAATATAAAAATATTCTTAACTAATTGTTAACAGGGGACATAATTTTAAAAAAAAATAGTTAATCAATTTTGTATCGTGTTTTGGAATTTAGACCATTTGAATATACAGTATTAGGACAGTATATCCGATAGGTTTCATTAGGCAGAATTTCCATCTCAGAATCAGCTAAACAATAGGCTGAAAGGAGACATCTTGTAAAGTATGGAAATTCTTGTTAAAATGTGCAAAAAGCATGAGATGAAAATGATTGATCGATATAATTTTTTTTGGATCTATTTTGTTTCATATACGTTCAAATTTAGTGTGGGTTTGCTTTTGTGTAGCGATTTAACACATGCTTTACTTGATAATTTTAATAAATTTCAAAATTTATTGATAATCTTACCTATATTAGAGAAACTTGAATTAAATTTAATAACAAAGCAATTAAATCTATTTCTGGTTTTGAGTTTACATTGTATTGATTCAAATTATTTAAGAGAAGATACCTTTTTGGAAAGCAATATTACTGATGTCAAAAGGGTAATTTATATGTAAACAATGTGGACCTAACTTTGTCAAAGATGATTTAAAACAGTTATCTGAAATAATTCTATATCTTTTAGCTTGACTATATTGTATCCCGTTTTTACATGATTTTGGATGGCATGAAGAATATTCAATATATTGATGGATATTCGTTTGTTAAACATGAACTATGGTAGTGATGTCGATATTTTCATTTTCACGACCTCTATTTCCAAAAATGATACTTTAGTTTTAGGCATATTAAATGTAATATTTTATTTTTGGATGTTATTTGTTTGAAAAGTCTATAAAATAATAAAGGTCTTCTAATGAATAACTCCAAATCATCAATATATTGTCGAACAATCTTAACCAATCTGGTTTTAAGAGGTATTTATTTAGAAAATCATTTTCTGATTTCCCAATAAATAAAGATTCATAAGAAGGTGACATAGGACTACCCATTGCTCTTAACAACTTTTGGAGATGTTTGTATTACCAAATTGAAAAAAGTTATTTTCGAGGACAAGTTTTATCAAATCACAAACATGTTCTTTTGATAGTTTACATGTATATTCGTTTAATTCAAGATAATATTTAGATGCTTCGATACCATAATTGTGTGGCATATTCGTGAAGTCTTATATCACATCAAGTGTAACTAGGAATGAATTTTCAGTTAGTTTTGGTAAAGATTATATTTGGTAATGAAATCAGAAGTATCTTTGACCTATGAAGGTAGTGATTTCATCGGTGGTTGTAAAACATGATCAATATATTGCGATATAATATTTGTAATTGAGTTACATGTAGAAATTATGGGCCTACCTGGATATCATAAAGGTAGTGATTTATCAACCATTTTATGTATTTTGGGGTAAAACAAAAAACTGAGGTGTGCGTATTTTATTTCGGAAGATATGTAGTTCATCATATATGGAGCAATGTATTAGCGATTTCATTAATACATTTGCGCTTTGTTTCCCCTATTTTTTTCAAAAAAAATATAGGAAAGTTTTGCATAATATACTTCATCATTTAATTGTTTTTCCACTTCTTTAATATGATCCTCCTTATTTATTATTAAAATGGTCCTAAACTTATCAACTTTCTTTTAATAATAATACTTTCGTTTTGTGATAAGGTACGCAAAATACTTAGTTCTTCTTTAGATGTGTTTCTAAAATGTTTTCTTGTGGGACTGCCATTCAAAATATCTTGTTTAGTTGCTTGAATATAAAGTTAGAGATAAATATCTCGTCCACTAGAAGGTGTAAATGATGATTTTTTTAATATTGAAAACGGGCATTAGTTGTGTAGATGAAAACTACTTTCATATATAGTGAATATGTACATGATTGTGAAAGAAGGTCTTTTAATTTTAATGATTTTTTGTACTTGAAAAATGCTTCTGCTTGTTTTCCGTTTTCGATTTTTTTTTCTTCTTTCTTTTAATTCCTACATTTGTCTTGAGCTAATAAGAGTTTTGCTTGATCAGTTTTGTTATTTTATTGAATGGATATATTATTTTTTCTGTGTGATTTGGTTGATAGGTAATTCTTGCTGTTGGCGATGCTTGTCTTTTAGAGTCTGATGAAGAAATAAAGCGAAACCGGTCACACATTCTGCGTATTGGTGCTGTTTATTTTATGGTTCATAGGAATTGGCTCGTTCAGTACATTATTTGTTCCACCATTTTATAAGAAGTGTTTATATTTTTATACCAGCTACTTAATGATGATTTGCTCTTAAAAGCGCATTCCAAAATAATATTGCAAAATTCTGCACACGTCCTTCAATTATTTTAGATTGGGAAGCTAAGGGAAACGACTCTAGAGTGCTTAAATACCAGTACGTTTATTAATCGCGAAAACTAAAGTAGAACAACATTACATACCTCCGCTTCTTCATTGGTGATCTCCCTGTAAATACAATCAATCAGCCAATCAATCAAACAATTTATCATTTATTCAGTTAATCGGCCAATCGGCCTTAAAATGCAAGACAAACTATTGTTTAATCTAAAGAGGATAAGTAAACGAATTAGCTCTGAAAACGATTCTTTTTATGAATATCATGCGGAAGCTGGCCCAATATTGACACGCGTATTGCAAACAAAATGGTGTAGTTTATCTTAGTTATCTTAAAGTACTATATGCATGTACATGTGGATAAATATTAACTGCTCCAATAAGAACAAACGTTCAAGGTTACAACTTTGTATTAAGTTAGCAATCGGAAAATACTATGCATGTCCAGCTGTGCATGTATATATGTACACTTCACCGAGACAGACAGATAAAAGGATATGAATACAAAAATAATCAATATACAGTTTAATAAATTAAAAAATAATGTGTCAGTACTGATTATATAGCTTGTAAGTCATTATTGGTACCAAACCCATCCATTCTTCAAGTGTTTTATATACAAATACTGACCGCCCTAGATGTAACAGCCGGAACCTCGATTTTTCTGACTATATCTAACTATGGTACAATATAACCTAGATTTTTCTGACTATATCTAACTATGGTACAATATAACCTCGATCTTTCTGACTATATCCAACTATGGTACAATATAACCTCGATTTTTCTGACTATATCTAACTATGGTACAATATAACCTCGATTTTTCTGACTATATCTAACTATGGTACAATATAACCTCGATTTGTCTGCCTATATCTAACTATGGTAAAATATAACCTCGATTTCTCTGACTATATCTAACTATGGTACAATATAACCTCGATTTTTTCTGACTATATCTAACTATGGTACAATATAACCTCGATTTTTTCTGACTATATCTAACTATGGTAAAATATAACTTCGATTTTTCTGACTATATCTAACTATGGTACAATATTCCAAAGTCTTAATGTAGCCTAGTGTATGATGATTAATGATTTCACAGATGTTATCTAACCGACCCAACACATTTTTTTAGCCTTTTTCTATTTTTGCCAACCATGAAACTGAACGAAACTCAGTTACTGTTACACATCTCAACATCATTGATTATTTACTTTCTTATGAAAAAATATATTTCACATAACTTTCATGAAAATGTCAGAAGAAAATGAGTAGATGAGATTAAAATGAGTCATTGAGAGTAAAATGAGTCGATGAAATTAAAATGAGTCGATGAGAGTAAAATGAATCGATGAGATTAAAATAAGTCAATAAGACTAAATGAGTCGATGAGAGTAAAATGAGTCAATGAAAGCAAATGATTTGATGAGAGTAAAATGAGTCAATGGGAGTAAAGTCGATGAGAGTAAAATGAATCGATGAGACTAAAAAGGGTCAATAAGAGTAAATGAGTCGATGAGAGTAAAATGCGTAGATGAGAGCAAAATGAGTTGATGAGAGTAAACTCCTAAATTATATGTCAAAATATTGTTCTGTGAGATCCTACCCCTTTTGTTGTCATTGCAGTTTTTACCATTTTATAAACGAGAATCTTTTAAGTATTTGGTGGAGGAACATCTGTAAATATAAAACACTGTAGCTTAGATTTGAAGTGGGTGTTTTGTATCGCATACCGTGTGACAAACAATACATACATGTAAATAGCAAAACAAACCTTTTCTTAATGTATTTTATGTAATACAATATAGAGTACACGAAAGAATACTTTCCTTTCTAAAGTAAAATAAGGTCTATACAAAACCAGAACATTCTGAATTGTCAGCCGTAGAACAAACAGTAAATGTGCCAGATTTACACACCGCAGAAGTCGAACATATTTGCTGACTGTATTTTCGTGCATATTTTGTATAATATAAAAAATGATTTTGCGCTGAAACTAATTGAAATAATGTGTAAGATAATATTAAACTAATTGAAATAATGTGTAAGATAATATTAAACTAATTGAAATGTGTAAGATAATATTAAACTAATTGAAATAATGTGTAAGATAATATTAAACTAATTGAAATAATGTGTAAGATAATATTAAACTAATTGAAATAATGTGTAAGATAATATTAAACTAATTGAAATAATGTGTAAGATAATATTAAACTAATTGAAATAATGTGTAAGATAATATTAAACTAATTGAAATAATGTGTAAGATAATATTAAACTAATTGAAATAATGTGTAAGATAATATTAAACTAATTGAAATAATGTGTAAGACAATATTAAACTAATTGAAATAATGTGTAAGATAATATTAAACTAATTGAAATAATGTGTAAGATAATATTAAACTAATTGAAATAATGTGTAAGATAATATTAAACTAATTGAAATAATGTGTAAGATAATATTAAACTAATTGAAATAATGTGTAAGATAATATTAAACTAATTGAAATAATGTGTAAGATAATATTAAATTCACAGTTACAGTGTAACATATACTAGTAGAACATGTTTGAATTTACTTGTGAATGTATGTATTGCATTTGGTTAGTTCGAAACAGTCACGTGATTTATGCATTGTATCATTTGTCCTAAATAGTTGTGTGATGTCCCGATGACACAAAAGGACTTCCAGACTAGCGCAAGTAGCTTGTCTGCTTTCTGAGAGAGAGAGAGAGAGAGAGAGAGAGAGAGAGAGAGAGAGAGAGAGAGAGAGAGAGAGAGAGAGAGAAATAAGCCTTCCCCTTGCTATTTCTACTTTTTCAAATCTCCATTTTTTTTGCTAAACTTTTGTCAAGAAAAAAAATCAGTAATTAAATATTGGATTGAATTTATAACAACACGTGCAATACTTCTTCAGTTTTATTTATATTTCGGATTTATATATTCACAAGGGCACCTTGCGGCCAAATGGTCAAAGGCGCTATTCTTTACAGTCATTGACACATCTCATATTGTCCGCACGAGTTCGCGTCTTGGCTAGACAAACACGGGTGTGTATGTTAGCTTGCCAGTAGCTTCTTGTGGGTCGGTGGATCTTCCACGCTTCTTCCTCTACCAAACATACTGGGCATCATATATTGCTTAAATATGATGAAAAATGGAGTTAAACCCAATAAAATCAAAACAATGAAATATTGACTATAGGCTATATCCATATGTACTCCATTCGGCTTAAATCCAAAATAACTTTTGGTCAGAAAACTTGTCTAAACACGTTTGGTGATTGCTTTTCTTCATCTCTACTTATTTTGGCAAGATTGTTATGTGTGCTTGACTTTGTTCATGGTTGAGGATATAGTTTTGGTGCGTTGCTGCTTCTTTTATCTAGTTTGTTGTTGTCGTGTTTAACGCCATTTTTCAGCACACGATAGGCTACACATGGCGGCTAGTATTAATGGTGGAGGAAGAACCCGGGAAAACCCTCATAAAAGAATCCACCGATCTGAGAGAAGCTACTGGCCAGCTTTCTCACATACACACATGGGCCGAATATGAGACTCGAACCCACGCAGACAGAGATGAGATGGCAGTGATCCATAACGGAGAGCGATTTAAACCACTCGGTAACTCGGGGCCCCTTATCTAGTTTGTAATTTTTTCACTTTGGTTTGAGTTCAAGACTCAGCCTAGATTATGACTTTAGAAGGTTTTAGAAAAGAATTTATTTGCAAGTTTCCAATGAGACGATTGAAGTTTTCTTTTTCCCCGAACATTGTAATCCGACATAGGTCATGTTGGGATATATACAAGGTTATTACAATTATTCATTATCCTTTAATTTCAGTCTGAAGAAGAATTTACTGTCTTGTTCAGATGTACTTTGAGAGGAATCATGTCGTGAAAACGTATTCATTGGAATTACAATGTGCTCATCGATATTTTAGCCAAAAAGATACTTTGGGATTATTAAGGAATCATTCCATTGTGATAATCAATACTATTGGTATATTGGAACATTCAAGACTACTGGTACATCAACACATTTAAGATTGCAATTCAGTCGGAAAATCAATGAAATTCATTCAGAACAAGACACTTTTGAACTTTTGGTAGAACTTTAAGGGTTATTTTGGATTTAATTCGCATTGTAGAAAGTTCTTCTTAACGTTTCATTTTATTACACAGATAAGTATAATTGTAATTTTACTAAACTTTCAAAATTTAGTTTAAGATCATAGTGTAGAATGCAATGTACAGTTACGCTAGAGTAAATTCAATCAATTACAGTATTTAGATAGGAATTTCTCGACATTCATCGCATTCTTTATTTAGGTATAGGTTAAACACATACAAAAACATCGCATTATTTATAATGTCAATATGAGTCAGTCGTTTTGTTTTATACACTACTATTATTAACGTGCAGGAAATTTCACGAAACGCGTTCCGTCTCTTTCTCAAATAGAATCAAGACCATCTGAATTTGCACAAGGTTGTTGGTATTATAACTTATTATGTTGTATGTTCTTATTATGTTGTATATTCTTTTGTGGGCTGATGATTGATTAATTGATTGATTTTACAATGGGATTGAAATGTGTTGGTCTTGTTAAAAATATTGTCGTGAATGTTTTGTCTTGGATATTAAATCATTTAAATTAATTTATGTTAATCGCTATAGTTATTAAGGGATTTTACAACTTAAAAGCTGATCAACAACATAGCTCCGCAACCACTTGCAGAAATTTCAAGTAAGCTGCAATCTCTTGGACATGACTTACGAGACTCGTAATAAATATTGTTTTAATCCTTATTTTGGTTCTGTTATGAGTATTATTTGAATAATTATTTGAACCCGTCAAAAAACTGAATGCCTGTCGAATGTCAAATTTATGGTCTATATCATGATTTGCAGTTCTGCGCGCAAGATAGCATATGCAAATGACGGTGGCGAAAAGCGGACGTCCAAAGACAAAAAGTATACTATTGAGCAAAGACTGAACTATAAATCAGGGCGTCCTTGAACTACTCTCCGACCTCCACAGGGATACAGTTTACATAATTCATTCTGTCATACAATTATCAGGTCGCTGAATCGGTTTCAAGATCGCGATTCCACAGACGCGTCTAAGAAAACCTCTACTGAAATTGGTGTGCGGAAGTGATTGCTTTGTACAGGGTTCACCTTTAGCCTGCTTACGTGGGAAAGACAGGAACATCCAGCATATTAGATGATCAACTTCAGACTTCTTGGATGAGAAAGACATGAACACTTAGCATATCAGACTACCAGCTCCATAATGCAGGAACAATTAGTGATTGACGACGCTAACTTAAGACTATTTTCATGCAGGTAATGCAGGAACAATTTAGCAATTAACGGCGCTAATTTAAGACTATTTTCATGCAGGCAATTCTGGAACAATTAGCGATTGACGGCGCAAACATTATACTATTTTCATGCACGCAATGCAGGATCAATTAGCGATTCGTGGCACGAACTGTACTTTTTACGTAAGTAATACAGAAATAATTTGCAATTTATGGAACTAACATTAGATTATTTTCATGCATGGAAAGTAGAAACAATTAGCGATTCATGAAACTAACTTGAGACTAATTTCATGCAGGGAATACAAGAACTAATAGCGATTAATGGCACTAAAGTCTGACTATTCACGCAGGCAATGCATGAGCATTCATGGCACTACCTTTAGATCCATATTGCTACTATCCCATTGCATACATTTTCTGCTGTACATGATAATTTGACTTTCAAGAACGTAACGCACATCAATGACAATAGGCGTATGCTGGCGAGACATGGCTTTAGCATATCAGTGTAGAAAAAGTGAGTACATATTTATTTATAACATAGTACATACTTATTTATAACATAGTACATACTTATTTATAACATAGTACATACTTATTTATAACATAGTACATACTCAAGCATATATTTGGTAGGGATATTACGAACAGATCCATTTGGTACGTTAACTTCAATTTTCTTTTATAGAGGTAACAGATTTTGATTGTATATCCTTTATTTTCTGTTTGCATGTAAGCTAGTATCACTATTTGTTTAAGACAAAAAAGAAAAGCAGTTCTGTCTTTGACAAGCTAAACATGAGAGACAAATACGATTTACTGATATTACCTCTAGGAGGAGTTAGGTCGTTTAATGCAAACTGCAAATTAGAAAGAGTTTAGAGAAGTGCAAAGCTTCCACAGAATGTGTACCTACCTGTACCAATAATACTGCCCTTCTTTTTATGTGTACCATTAATGTTAACTACTACTACTACTACTACTACTACTACTACTAATAATAATAATAAATTAACAACGGTAATAGTAATTTTAGCAAGATATATTTCCAAGGCGAGACTATACTTAAGGATTATATTCGAAACACACATACTACTTTAATAAATAAGTATTTTTAATATTGATAATACTCATGGGTGTCTCTGACATCATTTTCCCATTAAGTAAAAGTACCTGATTTTCAAAAGAAATGATGATAAAATGAAAGGTTAAACATCGTAATACAGTTTTTCTGATATCAAATGTTCCAGGCAAATAGCAAATTGTAATATTTGGTCAAGGAAAATTATACACAGCTATTCTATGGATGTTTGGGTAGTGGATTATATGCACACACAATAAAGAACACTAAAAACAAAACAAACAAAAACAAACAAAATAAACAAAGAAACAAGCAAGTAAATAAGTAAGTAAGTAAGTAAGTAAGTAAATAGGTAAATAAGTAAGTAAGTAGGTAAGTAAGTAAGTAGGTAAATAAGTAAGTAGGTAGGTAGGTAATTAAGTAAGTAAGTAGGTAGGTAGGTAGGTAATTAAGTAAGTAAGTAAGTAAATAGGTAAATAAGTAAGTAAGTAAGTAGGCAAGTAAGTAAGAAGGTAGGTAGGTAGGTAATTAAGTAAGTAAGTAAATAGGTAAATAAGTAAGTAAGTAGGTAAGTAAGTAAGTAGGTAAGTAAGTAAGTAGGTAGGTAATTAAGTAAGTAAGTAGGTAGGTAATTAAGTAAGTAAGTAAGTAAATAGGTAAATAAGTAAATAAGTAAGTAGGTAAGTAAGTAAGTAGGTAGGTAGGTAATTAAGTAAGTAGGTAAGTAAGTAGGTAAATAAGTAGGCAGGTAGGCAATTAAGTAAGTAAGTAGGTAAATAAGTAGGTAGGTAGGTAAGTAAGTAAGTAAGTAAATAGGTAAATAAGTAAGTAAGTAGGTAGGTAGGTAATTAAGTAAATAAGTAAGTAAGTAGGTAAGTAAGTAGGTAGGTAAGTAAGTAAGTAAGTAAACAAAACCTAGTTCTTATTGAGAATGTTCAATTGATCTCAAAAGAAGCCCAACAAACTTGCGCTCCGAAAATAATTTGTCTCTTTCATTATCAGCTTCATTTTTAAATTACCAATTCTTTGCTTCCTTGTATTTGCCCAAATGTGTAATCTATGTCCTTGTTTATGATTTTGATAGCTTAATTCACGTCAGTAGACTTGACTTTATAAATTGTTAGCCTCAACAGACTTGATTTGATAATCTGATAGCCTCCTTCGCCTCAACAGACTTGACTTTATAATTTGATAGTCTCTTTTGCCTCAGGAGACTGGTAATTAGAGCCTCTTTTGATTCAGGAGACTGGGATTTATAATTTGATAGCCTCTTTCGCCTCAGGTGAAAAGGATTTATAATTTGATAGCTTCTTTCGCCAAAATACTTATGAGAGCAACTAAGTTCTCCAGCTTCTGAAAAAGTTATACTGATATTGAACCTCATTCGCTACATGTAACAAATTATCACAATAATAACCTATGTCTCTCTATATTTTTTTCATCTTCCTTTTCTAATAAACAACTGGTCATTTTACACTCTGCTATTATTGAAAAGGTCACTTAAGTATAATATATATTTCTGTACATTTAGGAGATTGGTCTTCGATGGAAAACACAATTGAATTATAAATACTGTTTATATAGTTAATCAGTTTGAAATTTCAACAAAAATAGTGTGAGTAAAATCTATGAAGCCCGTGCACCATAATCAAGTATCCCCTTATTTGTATTGTAATATCTAAATCATCATACCTGATCGAAGACCTAAAACAAAAAAACAAAAAAGTTGGAAATAACCTCAAACATATTTAAAATGCAAGGAAGAAAACACCGACCCAAATGCAGATTTCTATATTGGTTGATCCCCAAATAGCTTCTTCAGTCTAAGAAATGCGCTTGCTATGAAAAATACTGATGAACAAAACAAAAACAACGTAAGAACGGAAGCATAAAGCACGCTATTGATCGACGGGGTTCGATAATTACCAAACGTTTAACTTTTTAATCTTCTCTTTAACTCGGCTAAAATCCATGTAACCACTGCTTACTGTATTTTTAACAAAACTCCAATGACCCCATATTGACCGCGTTATACAACTAGCTTTGGCTGCAATAATAATGGAGAAAAAACTCGTTAGGTTCTTGTTAGCATATCAACACATGAAAGGTTATATAATGCGAGCTCTACCGACTGCTGTCATCCAACCCACTCCGCTTTCAAGAAGTCCATACTGTATGTGAGCTGTATGGGGACCTCACTGAGAATGTATTCTAGCTAGAAATTCGTATAGACTGTTAGTAGGTTCCATCAACAGACCTTTATACTATAAAGGGGCTGAATTATCACGATATATTAAGTACATGGACTTATGTGAGGCTTCTTTTTTAAGTCTTGAAATAGGACCAAGCAAATTTGGACGCCTTAGGGACTTCAAAGGTGTGAAGGAAAAAAGTGCTTCCACAAATTTAGCTGTAATATAAGGAAAGGTAATAGACTGGGTGGAGAATAACAGAACATACAAATTTTATCAAACATATATAACATTTCAAACTGTTATCATATACATCTGGTCAATAAAATGTTTTGGGACTGCACACCACAAATCATATTTATTCTTGACCAATCGGACTACACACCACAAATCATAATATTTTTTCTTGACCAATGGACTATTCACCACCAATCATTATTATTATTATTATTATTATTATTATTATTATTATTATTATTATTAATATTATAATTATTATGTATTTTTGGCCTATTCAGCGACACACCATCAAATATCCTTATTAAAAATAAATTGTTGCAATAAAACACGTCGGAAAAAAAGGTAAATGTTGATTAAATGGATTCGGGTTCTAACTGACATTTAAGAAATTGTTCCTAATTAAGAATTCTTATAAAAGCATTATAGCTGTTCATTTCTCTAACCTTTTCTTAGTTTTATATTGTCTTAATTATCAATACAGTTCAAAACAATTAACAGTTTTGTTTAAATCTATAAGTTCTTAATTTAAATTTCACTTTGCTTGTTTAACTACATCTACATTCCTGAGCTATATTTAGCACAGATCAATATCTTAAATCTTTATTTACCACAGATTTCAACAGAAGAAAAACAGTAATAATAATATTAGCAATTACCTCCCCTGCATTTGACCTAGTTTTTAAAGTTACAATGAAATCGGAATGCCTCGGTTGCTACGGGCACTGAATTCCGTATTTTAATGTGTGCAACAAGACACAAAATTGTTACATCCATACGCTGATAATAGATGTTTGACATCTGAATTTTAAAAAGTTATATTAGTCAGTCAATCTGGAGTGACTGGAAAGACGACAAGCTCGAATATATTTAGGTGAATTTGACTCAAAAACAGAGAAGGGTTTTGAGTCTAACCTTGAAAGATGTGTGGGTGATATATCTAAGCTGAAGGCAATTTCAGCCCACTGTAAGTTTATATTTAGTGATTATTTTTAAACCGACCCATTGTCATTAAGTTAGCATCACAGTGTAGTGACTCTCACTCGAACCGTATTTGTTTTGTATGTACGTTGTGTTTTGAATGTCATGTTCTCAGATAGACCCTAGCTTGTAGAGTGGTTACAAAGATTACTTTGTAACTATTTAGTGTTCGTAAAGTGTAGCTTTTTATCATCGTACATCATTTATAAGACAAATAGTGTATTTTGAAATTATATTATCAGCATTATAATTACGATATAAACGTATGGGCATAACCAAAGACACATTCAAAGACAGGAAGGAAAACAATGAATCATCTGTTAACATACACTTGTACATGTTGAAAATGGTCTAAATTATGATAGATCAGGTTAAAGTCTAAAAATTATTGAAGATTATCCTGTCTAAAAATTATTGAAGATTATCCTGTCTATAAATAGTATCTTACTGAAACTATTTAACACTGCAAAAGTCACTAAATCCATAAATAGTTTTTGAGTTTTTGTTAAATTAAGGTCTCGATGATCTGCAATGGAACTTCAAACGGCTAACATACTAAAACTATCATAGGACGGAATACAGTTTATATTCATAGGGATAATTAGACCTTTGTAAAACTGGACAAATGACTAGTAGGAGACCGATTAAAAAACATGCTTTTAACATTATCCACCTGAAAAGGATATAACAGGAACTTCTATCAGCCACATGCATCAATCATAAAATTACAAAGAAACTATTTTATGGTAAGGGAAAGCAGCTGGAATAAGATATCTTGACACCCAACAGTGGTCAACCGGGCCTGGTATAGTTACAATTTCCAACTTACACCCGTTTTGTGGTAAATCCAACATGTTAACCACTTGGAAATCACACATCTTATCAAATTTACCTGATACTAGTATTGATAAATTTGTATTACAATGGCGATGAATCATTGAGTCTCTTCACTGGAGTCTTGTTAAAAATTATGTAAAAAATTTAATCACATGATTTTGGAAACACTGACGTTTAAAATAAAGGATAACACTGACAAAGCATATTTAAAAAAAATTAGTAACAAAAGCAAGCAGACAAGCTGTTTTCTAGAAGGATTATCAGGTATTAACAGACAGACGATGCTGGTATAGAATTATCGATATATGTTTTTAGTCTTTTATTAACTTACAATACTAGTATAAGAAGTGTTGACGGATGTGGAGTCGTTCAAAGTTATTTACCTTATTTTTGGTGGACTGAGTGATCTATGATGTGATGAATGTCCATGGTGGCGATGATGACGTTTGTGGTGCCTATCATGTGATTTGGATCGATTACGCTTATCGTTGTCGTCATCCACATAGATGACCTGTCGAATGATAGGAACGGGTCCTGGTTCCACAATAAACTCAGGCATTGATCCCCGCGGTGCCCCCGGTGGTCCTACTCTTATGGTACCGTGTGGAGTGGGAATTAGCATCATGGGAGGAAGGGTTCTGTCCAGGGTACCATGACGGGACCGAGACGCATCTCGTGACTTTTGGGTCTGATGCTGGGGCGGAGGCGGAGGTAGAACACCCATTTCTGTGCCTGGTGGGCCAGAGATGAAACTCGGGTGCGTGTTGTGGAGTGTTCCATTTGAAACCGGAAAAGGGACGCGTACCATGGACGGGTGCGTTGCTGTACTCATATGAAAGCCATTTGCCATCGATGTAGGTCCTCCATTTGCATAATTAATCTTCATTGAGCGCTTTGACTTATGCCTAGAGTTCCTGAAGGAAGAATGAAAATTTTGAAATTTAATCTTCTGACTCTAGTTTTATTAAACTTCTCAAATGTTTCCTCAAACCCTGATTCCACATTATCATCGGATAAATGTGAAAATATGGCTATTTTATTCATCGGTAGAATAAAGAGAAAGGATCAGAATTAACTTTAGCTTCATATACTCTATGCCTGTATCTCAAGGTTAAACACTTAACATGTACTGGCTGATCTCGCAGTGCATGCAAATGTATATTAATACGCCTTTCTCTACAGGCAAATACAATTTATATATTAAGAAGGAGGTGTCACTTTTCACGTGTCTTTCCAGATATTATGTATTATTTTATATCAATTAACCATTCATTAAGCAACTTTCCTCTATGGAAAAAAATATGTCTGGTCAGTGGTAATGATTCCTTATTTTCAGAATAGGACCTTAGCTTTTTATACTGTTAGATGCATACACATCATGCATCGTATAAGTAAAAGCTTTTGCCCAATTATGCACAACCTTTCTTTTAGCTTTACAGCACTAAGGTAAGATTTAGCTAACTAATGTTGGCTGGAAATTATATTACAGAACGAAAGTTTAAATCAAAAGTGAAAAAGAAGGAAAAAATGGTGACAATTCAGCAAAAGTAAAACTAATCTGGTTATGCTTTCATAGTCTATCACGCTAAAATATATAAGATATTTCTTAACAAATGCGTACATATAAATTAAGTAAATCTACCAAAAAAGTAAAGGTGCAACACAGAACAACATGCCATATATAGAGCATCGGATTGGAGGACAGGTCCAATGATACACTACATGTTAGGCACAAACCATATCTGATGGAAGCACATCCCCAATGAAATAATAATGCTAGATATTAAAAAACATAAAGCATAGGATGGGAGGACAGGCCCAATGATACACTACATGCTACACACAAACCATATCTGATGGAAGCACATGCCCAATGAAATAATAATGCTAGATATTAAAAAACATAAAGCATCGGATGGGAGGACAAGCCCAATGATACAAAACATATCTGATGGAAGCACATCCACAACGATATAATTCATGCTTGATATATATATAAAAGACATTCGAGGAGAGGCCAAGCACAATGATATACTACCTGTTAGATACAACAGATAGCGGATGGAAGCGCATACCCAATGATATAATACATGCTTCATTATATATATATATATATATATATATATATATATATATATATATATATATATATATATATATATATATATATATATATATATATATATATATATCCATTCTGAGGGCAAGCCAATGATACAAAACAAGGTAGATACATAAAAAAACATCCGATGCGAGGGCAAGCAATATATGCTACATATTAGATTACAAAACATATCTAACTGAATCGCGTCCCCAATGATATGCTAGATATTTTTTTTTTTAAATCCGATGAGAGGGCAAGCCCAATGATACAATATATAGTAGATATAGAGATCATCCAATATATCACATACCTGATATAACAGTATACGGCTATCCCTATAAATGCGACTAGGAGAAGAACTCCAGCTACGGTAGCGGCGGCAATCACCCCAGCATCCTCACTCGCAGCTTCTACCCCTGAAAAAGAAGAAAATAAACAATGTAGACACTAATGCTGATTATTCAGTACAAGGAGTCTATAAATAGAAAGTTGTTGTTGTTGTTGTTGTAGAGTTTAACGCCATTTTTCAGCACACGATAGACTATACATGGCGGCCAGTATTTTTTGGTGGAGGAAGAACACGGGAAAACCCCCGAAAGAACCACCGACCCACGAGAAACTACTGTCAAGCTTTCTCACATAACTACATTAGCTGAATCTTAGACTCGAACCCACGCAGACAGCGGTAAGATGGCAGTGATCCGTAACGGAAAGAGTTTTAGACCAATCGGCCACTCGAGACCCATCATATAAAAATGTAATCACGAGACTATAAATATGATATACATATACAAATAATTAAGTTCAGTTAAATATATATTTAATCCGAATATTATTTCTGTTGCTGTTGTAGGGTTTAACGCAATTTTTCAGCACACGATAGGCTATACCTGGCGGCCAGTATTAATGGTGGAGGAAAAACCCGGGGAAAACCGCCGAGAGAAACACCGACCCACGAGGAGCTACTGGCAAGCTTTCTAACATCCCTACCTTGACCTAATCTGAGACTCAAACACACACAGAGGTGGATCCGAGGATTATGTTTCTGGACAATTAGTTATGGACGTAATGAAATGGACGCTAGTGAAGGATCATAATGGAATGGTTGGTTGTGTGCGGCATACAGGAATGGATTACTCAACGAATGTGGACATAACGTAATGGATATCTGAGTGCGAACATAACGGATATAGATAGCTGAGTGTGGACATCGTAGACATACAGAGACAAGGGGATGTAATATAAACTTAATTTTTTTAGCTGGTCAGAATAGTTACCAAAACGGAAAGCAATAAGTGCTGTTTCAATGCGGTGTGATAAATATTGGTAAAAAAAAGAATCTTTATAAAAAGACAAAAAAACAGGAATTCAATGTATGTGAATTTATGAGAGTATGTGTATTTACGACACATACAATCAACAATCAACACAACCACCACAGCCGCAATTGTTGCGAAAAAATTATACATATTTTCATGTGATGGAACAATATATATATATATATATATATATATATATATATATATATATATATATATATATATATATATATATAAATATAATATATATATATATATATATATATATATATATATATATATATATATATATATATATATATATATATATATATATATATATATATATCATCATCATCATCACTATGCTTAATCGATCTTATCCTGGGACTCCATGTTGGCGTTATATATATATATATATGTTAAGACCTATTTACTGTATTCCCTGTTTTGTCCACCCCACCTAAAATAAACCGGTATTGATAAGGCTAGAAATTAATTCCAGCTTAAAATCATTTAATTTCCTAGTGTTACGGTTCTTTTCTTATCACAATGATATCTTGGGCGTGACACATTTACGAGTCACGTTAGATATATACTAGTTGCTGACCGACATGTAGTGGATTTGTATTACCGGTTCTTTTCTTTTCGTTTTAGTTTGGACTGTACGAGTTATGAATATTTCACATTGTCAATGTATGAGAAAAGCCGTCACAATGTCATGCACTGATTGCGATCGTGTATCTTATGTTTATTTTTGTCGTAAGGATTACAACCTGTTTTTAACTTGTAGCTGATAAAGGTTGATTTGAGCAGCCTCTGTGTTATATGTATGGATGAACGAAGCCACGCCTACGAACATAGTAAATGGTCTTTTTATATTTTAGTAATAAGTATACTTTCCTTACTGTTCTAGATAAAAGGATATGGTCGGAAAGGATATTTTATCGTACACACCCAGCCCAGTTTGTATTCTCTGTCACTACTTAAATTCATGAGCAATTGCAATAAAAACCAGTCATTCTTAACGTATTTACCCAAATAAGTGAGATGTAAAATAAGGAGAACAAAAACAAAGAATGTTGACAGTCAGATCCAAATGAAATTGTTGACAATCATATCGGAAGAAAGACTTGCAACATTTTGCGAATTTAGCGAGGAAACTAATTTTCGCGCCAATTTTATGCACCTAATATATAGTCATGATATCATACTAGTAATAAACAGCCAATAACTAGTAAAAATTGCCTACCTGTATAAATATTCAAAACCTGTATAAATATTCAAAACCTGTATAAATACTCAAACCTGTATAACCAGATGATTTTACTTCCATTTTCTTCTTAGAAGACGAAAGCTGTATACACTATTTTACCCCAAGTAATTATTTCTTCGTGTTGGTAAATAATCACATTGTATGTTGCTAATACAAAGAAAAAAAGATATAAAGTAATATATTCTCAAAACTACAAACACGCTAAACTTTGGTTATTCAAAGTAATAATTTAATCCCTTATCAAAGAAAAAGCATAAAAACCAGCCCATGTCTAAAGGTCAAATGAAATCATATCTAATCCATTGAAAAACAAACGTTGAGACAATTAATTCTCTCAAGTTCAGCTGTTGTTCATTTGTCTCAATTTTAGGAGACAAGCATTTTTAGTTTGCTTTAAAACAGATAAAGAATTTCATACCAGTGTTAAGATGTATTTAATACCCTGAAAAGAATGCTTCTTGATGCTTTAACTGACAGTGATGCAATGATATTTAACATCCACCGTCCTTGTAATAACGTCTTTATTCATAGAAATGTCGTTATTTTTCAGAGGAAGATGTGCCGCCATGAATTGTTAGTCTTATTTACACACAATTATACGTATAACTATTAAACAAGAAGCTGAACAAAGCATACATGTGAAGTACGTCCCCAATCTTAAATACCGAGCGCATGCACACGACGCCTACATCCGAACTTCAATACTGAATGCATGCATACGAACCCGAAAGCCCCGAACTTCAACACTGAATGCATGCATACGAACCCGAAAGCCCCAAACTTCAACACTGAATGCATGCATACGAACCAGAAAGCCCCAAACTTCAACACTGAATGCATGCATACGAACCCGAAAGCCCCAAACTTCAACACTGAATGCATGCATACGAACCCGAAAGCCCCAAACTTCAACACTGAATGCATGCATACGAATCAGTCCCAAACTTCAACACTGAATGCATGCATACGAATCAGTCCCAAACTTCAACACTGAATGCATGCATACGAACCCGAAAGCCCCAAACTTCAACACTGAATGCATGCATACGAACCCGAAAGCCTCAAACTTCAACACTGAATGCATGCATACGAACCAGAAAGCCCCAAACTTCAACACTGAATGCATGCATACGAACCCGAAAGCCCCAAACTTCAACACTGAATGCATGCATACGAACCCGAAAGCCCCAAACTTCAACACTGAATGCATGCATACGAATCAGTCCCAAACTTCAACACTGAATGCATGCATACGAATCAGTCCCAAACTTCAACACTGAATGCATGCATACGAACCCGAAAGCCCCAAACTTCAACACTGAATGCATGCATACGAACCCGAAAGCCTCAAACTTCAACACTGAATGCATGCATACGAACCAGAAAGCCCCAAACTTCAACACTGAATGCATGCATACGAACCCGAAAGCCCCAAACTTCAACACTGAATGCATGCATACGAACCCGAAAGCCCCAAACTTCAACACTGAATGCATGCATACGAATCAGTCCCAAACTTCAACACTGAATGCATGCATACGAATCAGTCCCAAACTTCAACACTGAATGCATGCATACGAACCCGAAAGCCCCAAACTTCAACACTAAATGCATGCATACGAACCCGAAAGCCTCAAACTTCAACACTGAATGCATGCATACGAACCAGAAAGCCCCAAACTTCAACACTGAATGCATGCATACGAACCCGAAAGCCCCAAACTTCAACACTGAATGCATGCATACGAATCAGTCCCAAACTTCAACATTGAATGCATGCATACAAACCCGAAAGCCTTAAACTTCAACACTGAATGCATGCATACGAACCCGAAAGCCCCAAACTTCAACACTGAATGCATGCATACAAACCCGAAAGCCCCAAACTTCAACACTGAATGCATGCATATAAACCCGAAAGCCCCAAACTTCAACACTGAATGCATGCATACGAACCAGAAGGCCCCAAACTTCAACACTGAAAGCATGCATGCGAACCCGAAAGCCCCAAATTTCAATACCGAGGGCATGCATACGAACCCCAAAGCCACAAATTTCAATACCGAGGGCATGCATACGAACCTCAAAGCCCCATATTTCAATACCGAGGGCATGCACACTGAAACCAAAGCCTCGAGCTTAAATACTCCTGGCACGCGGACGCCAAAGTGATCTATATTTCGAGCTCATTTCAAGATGGTCTCGGCAACAACAAAACGTACTTAAATCAAACCCCGCATCTTTAACAGACAAAGTGGCGATTGCCTTATTTTGTCCAACCAGGCTTGTGAGTGTAATTATTTTCACACAACACTTTCTATACCATTTGACACAGAAACCTTTAACTGTATAAATGGGTTGAGTTCGTTCACAACATTTGGGAATTAATGACCTCTGGAAAGAATATTCACAATGGATTTGGAATTGTGTTTCACCGATAGAAAGCGGAGCCTGTGGGACTTGGATAGACATATATGCATGTAGGTATCATGGGGATTGGTAGTGATGACTGACAAAATATGGAATAATGCTACCTTGTTGCAAACTTCTAGGTTAAAATCCAGATAAAACTGACAAAAGTAATATCAACAGCCTAATAAATTGGAAATAAGAATATCATAACATTAGCAAAAACAGTGTCAAATAAAAATAGTGTTTAGAAACCGCATATAATTAAGGGGAAATGGGCAATAACTACACAAAAAGTAATAGATGAGGGGCAATAACTACATAAAAAGTAATGGATGAGGGGCAACAACTAAACCAAAAGTATTGGGTGATTGGCAATAACTACACAAAAAATAATGGATGAGGGGCAATAACTAAACAAAAGGTATTGGTTGATGGGTAATAACTACACAAGAGTAATGAATGAGGGGCAATAACTAAACCAAAGGTATTGGGTTATGGGCAATAACTACAAAAAAGTAATGAATGAGCGGAAATAACTAAACAAAGGTATTGGGTGATGGGCAATAACTACACAAAAAGTAATGGATGAGGGGCAATAACTAAACAAAAGGTATTGGGTGATGGGCAATAACTACACAAATAGTAATGGATGAGGGGCAATAACAAAACAAAAGGTATTGTGTGATGGGCAATAACTAAAGAAGGTAATAATTATTACAATACCCGTGAGAGGTATTGTCTGCTATAATTAACACAATGCTTGTAACAAAGGTATCACAATTCAAACAATGTCAATAACAAGGCTACCATAATTAACACAATGCCCACAATACTACTATCAATAACAGCTGTGTTTTATGTGTTTCATCTTTGTAAAAATACTATAATTAGCAGCCGGTTTCAAAAATCCTAATAATATTATCATTAGACGCTGTATTTAATACCTGGAAAAAACACTATCAATAGACGCAAAGTTCAATTCCTGCAATAACATTATCAGTAGATGCTCTGTTCAATTCCCTGATTAATATTACCAATAGACGCTGTGTTCAATTTCCACAATACTAATTATTTTATCAATAGCGGCTGTTTTAAATTCCGGTAATAAAAATAAAGTCAATAGACGCTGTGTTTAGCTGCCGCAATAATTATATCGATAGACGCTATGTTTAATTGCCGCAATAATTATATCGATAGACGCTATGTTTAATTGCCGCAATTAGACATAGACGCTATCTTCAATTGTCACGATTATCACAATCGCCGTAATTGCCTCAATTATAACAATGCCCATAACAAGACTACCATAATTAATACAATGCACGTGACAAGGCTATTATAATTAATACAATGCACGTGACAAGACTACCATAATTAACACAATGCTCGCAATAATAATATCAATAAACGTCGTGTTTGATCCCGTAATAATACTATCAACAGAAGCCGGGTTCAATTCCAGTAATAATACAATGAATAGACGCTGTGCACCCATACTGATATTATCAACAGACTCTGTGTTTAGTCATCGTAATTATACTGTATCTTCTTTACATGGAGATTTTGAGAGGTTGCTATTACGTGTCGATGCTCTTAAAACAAGCATCAGATAAAAGCCAAATAAAACAAGCATTGTAAAATTTAACAAATAATTTTTTAAACCAGAATTCAAAGTGAAAATGGGGAAAAAAGAACTTACGGTATTGCAAATTACATCTCAATAATCCAAAGTGCAAACACAATTCCTAATAATTTAAAGTCAAGAATACAACTTAATACAAATTAAAAATAAATCCAAAAACTGACGACGATCAGGTGTCTGATATAGCTCCTATTGTGTTGATATGCCCATATCTTTTTGTTGAATCACAGAAATATAACTCCATATTTAAATACACTGTAAATTCTAGTGAATATCTCTATTCAAGAGTTTTATCAGGGCACTTTTGTATTTCCAGAGAAACTAATCACTTGAACTCAATAATTTGAAGAAATAAAATACACCACTAAACACAATATAATACAACTTGAAAGTGCTAGATGTTTAAACGTGAATGAAATACTCCTCATAGTTACACTATATATAGTGCTCTACTTGACCTCAAATCACTATTAGCATTTTATATCATCATCATCATCATCATCATCAGTTTCTTGACCTAGTGTGGTCGTTGAAACACTGTGCTGCTAAACATCTGACAAGTTCCCTCCACTTGTCTCGATATTGTGCCAGTGCCTGTGTCTCCGCAAAACGTTTTCTGGTATATTATGTGATGTTGTCAGTCCACCTTTTTCTGTCTACTGCTCCTCTTGCCACCCTGGACGCTGCCCTGCAGTACTGTTGTGGATAGACTGTTGGCTCTAGTGATCTGGCCATACTATTTTCGCTTTCTCTTTTGACAGTGGTGAGGATGTCTTCACAATGGCTTACCGTGGCAAGCTCGTCTTCACTGCCTGCCAGCCCATCAATAATATCTGCAAAGCGAAGGTTGGTGATGTCACACCCTCCAATGCTGACTTCCCCACAGTGGTTTCCCAGGGCTTCGCTCATGATGCGCTCTAAGTAGATGTTGAAAAGCATGGGTTACAGAAGACAGCCCTGACGTACTCCAACTGTTGTCTTCAACCAGTTCCGCACATAACAAGCAATTACTGCACTTGTAGCCTTGGCGAACAGTTGCTTGATGGCATTGGTCAATGTTTGACCCATGTTGTACTCCTTCATTGTGGCCCACAATGTCTCATGCCACACTCTGTCAAAAGCCTTTTTGAAATCTATTAACATATAATAGATGTCTTGTTGATGTTGCTAGAACTTTTCACACATAACCCTGAGATTGAATATTTGTTCTGGTGTGCTTCTTCCACTCTAAAACTCAGCCTGTTCTCCAACGATTATACTTCACATAGGAAATTCTAAAGCCAGGACACAAATAAACATATTTACTTCTACTGTTAATAAAAATACTGATGTCAAACCTATACATAGAGAATAAGTATTAGTTTTTTTTTATAATGAACAAAATAAAAACAGTCAATTTCGTCAATCAGAAATGAACTCAATTGTCAAAAGATATCAAATTCAACCTACAATGTTATATTACAATACCATGTAAAGAAATGAACTAAAATAAAACTAACAAACAAAGTAAAGTAAATATATATAACACTACCTGTTATTTTGTATTATTTTGTTTTTAAAAAAGCTAAATAGCTAATACTTTCTTTATTTTAAAAAAAAATTAAAAATTCCAACAAATTATCTAACAGTGACTTTCTTATGCCAAGATGTAGGAATTGTTGATTTAGCCGTGAATGCTAGTGCGTTAGAATATTTGAGAGTTTGGGGTTCGTTCCACAACATGTAAATTCAATTAAATTCCAATATTTTGACAATGTTACGCTGAATCACTGATACTAAGGGAAAAGCGCGTTTGAAAATAATGGCAAGCAATACTTATGATGACCTCTAGCGACGACATTCCCAGACAAAAATACCAGACAAGTGATGTTATCGCAACTTGTATCGATAAATAACACGTCATACATCAGAAAGGTATGTCCTTTGCCAGACAGGTTAGTGATGCACACCGCAAGGTGACAATTTTATTGAAAACAATATTATGTTAAAATGATATAAAATGCCAAAACTCATTTGCAAAATGACTTTTCTGGAGTAATTAGCAAATTACTTAAGTTGAAATTCCGTAGTAAATTCTACCGCTGAAAAAGCTGGTAGCGGACTGTTTTACCAACGTTTCCACGCGTTAACCATGAAAACCATAACAATCAATTTGGATCGCCGAGACCGCCATAATATACAATTTATACTTAATACCAACAAATTTTTACAATTGTAAAGCAAAAATATAGGATAAAAAGTAAAATATCCACTTAACTAATGCTAAAATTAACTTGTATTGAACTTTTGTATCTAGTAACTTTTAAATGTCTGCGTGCATACAAGTGCTATAATACCTCACAGTGGATACTGGTCTTAAGTACAGTATACAATTTATCTCACCATCCAAGACTGTTTATATATATAGTTTTGCTATACCACATATGTTATATTGTCCATACTGTTTTATAATAATTTTATATATGTAATGTCATTGGTCATTTACTAATGTTGCATCAATCTTTGTATTTCGTGAATTTTTTCTTCTTTCTAATGTGCATTACAATTAAAATAAAGCTTAGGTTTAATTGATGATTACAGTGTATACATGGTTTGCACACAGGTGCTCGACGCGAGCTTGATGTGGAGAAAAAAAAACAATAATCTAAAGGAGAGAAAAAAATCATAAAGAGGGACAAAAATACCTTAGATTACCCATATGACCCATTCTGACATAGACCCTTTCTATCATACTATATAAAACGAGAAGGTACGTAACTTCCAAATGCTTGGTTCCACCTATGATCCTCGATTTATTTCTGCTCTTTCCGTCTTTAAAGGCACACGATTATACTCAATAGCTTGCTTTACTCCTGAGATATGTTTCCGTTCATCAAGCCATCGTTGACTTGTCTACTTTGTACCAAATTGAAGTTACGGGCTTCGAAACGAATGATTTTCGCAAATTTTGAATCTTGGGACAAGTGCGTGCTCATGTGACAACCGGTGAAAAGAGTTACATGTACAATGTGTGCGACTCTACGACACATGCCTTCTTTAATTACAGAACAGTGGTAAATGCAAAAATAAGTTTGCACTTTCTATTAACTCGATTCAACTTTAGGAATCCTGTCCCATGGAAGAATGAGACATTTTTTACTTTAGATTTATTTTTCCTTCACATCAAGCTCGCGTCGAGCACCTGTGGGTTTGCATTTTAATTTCCACTATGTCGTACGTATTAGTCTTAGGTATGAAGACTCAGAAGTACTATATTAATATTTTAAAATCCAATTCCCACAAAGTTTTACACTACTTAATTAACAATCATTTCTTCTGCCGTTCGAAGAACAAAACTTCTCGATTGGTGTTACACTATTGCATGCAACGAGCTCTTCGTATTAATTTAATACGAATTTTCCATATCAATGGTGCTATAGACAAAGTAGTGCATTCATTTCTTTGAGTAAAGTTCTGAGTGTTTGCGCTTGAGATCCAGACAGCGTCTCCATACTACTTATTGAACAATCTGATGACGTTAGGATGATATAATTCTAATAAATACACAAAAGAGACAAACCTACATGAAGGGTGTTACGTCACACCTATCTTATATCGAGAGATAAAAGGGCAATAATGTAAAAACACAAATCATATTGCAAATAACACTTCTTTTTAATGCATATACAAATCATATTGCAAATAACACTCCTTTTCAATGCACATACAAATCATATTGCAAATAACACTCCTTTTCAATGCACATACAAATCATATTGCAAATAACACTCCTTTTCAATGCATATACAAATCATATTGCAAATAACACTCCTTTTCAATGCATATACAAATCATATTGCAAATAACACTCCTTTTCAATGCATATACAAATCATATTGCAAATAACACTCCTTTTCAATGCATATACAAATCATATTGCAAATAACACTCCTTTTCAATGCATATACAAATCATATTGCAAATAACACTCCTTTTCAATGCATATACAAATCATATTGCAAATAACACTCCTTTTCAATGCATATACAATCATATTGCAAATAACACTCCTTTTCAATGCATATACAAATCATATTGCAAATAACACTCCTTTTCAATGCATATACAAATCATATTGCAAATAACACTCCTTTTCAATGCATATACAAATCATATTGCAAATAAAACTCCTTTGCAATGCATATACAAATCATATTGTAAATAACACTCCTTTTCAATGCATATACAAATCATATTGCAAATAACACTTCTTTTAAATGCATATACAAATCATATTGCAAATAACACTCCTTTTCAATGCATATACAAATCATATTGTAAATAACACTCCTTTTCAATGCATATACAAATCATATTGCAAATAACACTCCTTTTCAATGCATATACAAATCTTTTCAATGCATATACAAATCATATTGCAAATAACACTCCTTTTCAATGCATATACAAATCTTTTCAATGCATATACAAATCATATTGCAAATAACACTCCTTTTCAATGCATATACAAATCATATTTCAAACAACACTCCTTTTCAATGCACATACAAATCATACTGAACAGAGCAGTCCTTTCAAATGCACTGGATCCAAATAAAAGATTGCGTTTGTCATGGACTGATTAAGATCAATGTAACAAACTGACAAAGAACCGTAAAATACTAGTTTCTAACTAGCCTAAGCGCTTTGATTCCCACTGAATTATTGTCAAAGGCAAAACACAAAACAAAAGCAGAGCGACTTATCACAAATATTCGTTGAAACTCCAACGTGTACATGACCATATCTGATGAAAATATATGTGAATATATGTACAACACAGTGCCTTCATCTAAATACAGTGCAGCATCGTACAAAATTGTCAGTGTTCAAGTTGATGCCTTTATCTAAAAACAGTGTAGCATCGTACAAATGTCAGTGTAAAATGTAGTCTTTAACTCAAGATAGTGTAGCATCGGAAAATGTCAGTGTACACAGGAATGTTTTATCGTTTTACCGTGTGCATGTGGCATTACACAAAACCCTAGAGCAAATTGATATACGAGTTCCCACAAAAGCAGAATGAATGTTAGCTAGGCCAGTCATTGTGGCACACGTATAACTTGGCAATTAATAAGTTTTCAGCTAACTTCCGTGTTGCTGTGTTTAATTCGGCTATTCAGAGTACAGAAGCGTTTAGTTGGTGTCAATATGTCACATAATAACAGAATGTATGTGCACACAATAAAAGTATGCATAACTGCCAGATTACAAGGCAAAATGTTTGAATCTGAATACAGTGTAATAGAGTAAAACTGCCTGTACAAAATGCAAAGTTTGAATCTCAGTACAGTAGCTGAGAACAGATGAGTGTGTACTAGACAATGTTTTTACTTGAATACACTGTATTGGCAGAGTTAAACAAATGTCAATAAAAAAGGCAACTTTTCATCTTAATGTATGCAGTGAAGTAGAGTGTAGATGTCATTGTACATGCAGTGAAGTAGAGTGTAGATGTCATTGTACATGCAGTGCCATTATTGAAATACACTTGCATAATACAAATGTCAGTAGACAAAGCGACGTTTTTATTTGAATACACAATAATAGTACCAATGAATGCGTATAAGGCACATTTTGTTAATGTGTATATAGTTGTTGGTTGGAACGGCACTTTTTGCAAACGATATCATGGAAGGAACATAAGAAAATCGAAACCATATATATAGTGCTTATACTTCTTTTAAGCCTCCCCACCGCCCTTCTCTCATTATTTTCCTTCTTTTAATCCTCAATACTGCCCTTCTCTCTCTATTTACCTTCTTTTAAGCCTCCCCACCGCCCTTCTCTCATTATTTTCCTTCTTTTAATCCTCAATACTGCCCTTCTCTCTCTATTTACCTTCTTTTAAGCCTCCCCACCGCCCTTCTCTCTTTATTTTCCTTCTTTATTCCTTCATACCGCCCTTATCTCTCTATGTTCTTTAACTTCTCCATACCGCCCTTCTCTCTCTATTTTCCTTCTTTTTAATCCTCCCCACCGCCTCTCTCTCTCTCTCTCTCTCTCTCTCTCTCTCTCTCTCTCTCTCTTTAGTTCAAACTTCAGTTGATTAAACAATCAATCAACCTTCCAACCATATAATAAGCCAGTCAAGATATATATGTAAGTTTTCTGAGATCATTATCCTAAACAAAATGCAGAATGAAAACGGAATGCATACAAAGCAAGCGAGATTCGATAACATGATCACTTTTCATTGGTATGAATATATTATGGCAATGAAGTCATTTTAAGATGAAATCAGTTCACCTTAATGTCAAGAATGGCCATATTTAAAAAGGGTTCAGAATGAAATGCGGGACCTACACTAATACCTTGTCTACCGTTATACAACACATACCGTAGTAAAATCAACCTGTAGATAAAGGTATCTTCCATTCCCTTAAAATCATGATAACTATATAACAGAACTCCCATTAGATATGCATAGATATGGTACATACAGTATGGTAATAATATGAGAGAGTAATGAAGAAACTATAATGCACTAAAATGGAAACAAAATATAAATGTTAATGTTAATGAATCTGGGATGGGGAGGTCTTTGTAGACTTTGAGCTTAACTTCAAGAGGTTTATATATCTCATAACTAAACGCATACTAGACTATCTCACGGCACATTAGCACAATAATGGCTACATGGTGCCAACGAAAGGTAAATCTTTGAAACATGAACAGCACACGAACGTTTAGGAAGATAAACCGATCAAATAAATATAAACAACAAAATCGACAATTTAAAAATAAAACGTACAGTATTTAAAAATTATGTACCTTAAACAAAAGATAAAGGTAAAATATGACCAGCAAAATCTTTAAAATATGGTCAAAACCTGTTATATAAATCGACGTCCCTTAAGAAGTCCAAGATTTTCTTATGCAGTTGACATTACAATGATTCTGACGCATAGGATGGAAATTCACACAGTTAACAAGATTATTCTAGTTAGTGGACGCTAGTGTGAAAACTGACCAACTTAATAAGAGTATTCACCAGTCAGCGGACGTTAGGGATGTAATTGACCTCACTTGACAAGATTAATCTAGTCAGTGGACACTAGGGTGAAAATTGACCAACTTAACAAGATTATTCTACAGTCAGCGGACATTAGGATGGAAATTGACCACACTTACCATAATTACTCTACAGCCAATGGACGATAGGGTGGAAATTACGATTAGTCTACAGTCAGAAGTCACTAATGTACAAACTGACCTATTTATCAAAATTATTCTAGTCTGTAGACACAAGGGGGGAAATTAAGATTATTCTAAGTAAGTGGTCAATAAGGTGAAAATTTACCTCATTTAACAAGATTATTCTACAATCAAAGGACACTAGGGTTTAAATTGACCTGATGTAACAAGATTATTCTACAGTCAGTGGACACTAGGGAAGAAATTATAATTATTATACAGTCAGTGGACAATAGGATGGAAACTGACCAACAGATTATTCTACAGTCAGTGGACAATAGGGTAAAATTGACCTATTTAGCAGGATATTCTACAGTCAGTGGACGCTAGGATCGAAATTGACCTCACTTAACAAGATTATTCTAAGTCAGCGGACACTAAGGTGGAAATTAAGACTATTCTACAGTCAGTGGACACTTGGATGGAAACTGACCAACTTAACATGATTATTCTACAGTCTGTATACACTAGGGTGAAAATTGACCTCACTTAACAGTATTATTCTATAGTCAGTGGACACTTGGATGGAAACTGACCAACTTAACAATATTATTCTACAGTCAGTGGACACTGGGGTAACAATTTACCTCCCATTACAAGATTATTCTAACGCCAGTTGACGTTAGGGTATAAATTGGCCTACCCTAAGATTATTCTAGGGTCACAGTTGACCTCACTTAACAATATTATTCTACAATCAGCGGACGATGGGGTAAACATTGACCTCGCTTAACAAGTTTCAAGTTTATTCTACAGTCAGTGGACATTAGGGTGAAAATTGACCTCACTTAGGATTATTACAACGTCAGTGGACACTAGGGGGCAGACTGACAAGATTATTCTACAATCAGTGGACACTAGGATGGAATGCACCCTTGCTGAGATTCACCTTCCAAGCGGTGTGCATGAGGTATGTATGCATATCTGATTCGCTAATGGTTTAACGCCATTTTTCAGCACAATATAGGCTATACATGGCGGCCAGTATTAATGGTGGAGGAAGAAACCGGACAAGCCCCGGAAAGAACCACCGACCCACGAGAAGCTACTGGCAAGCTTTCTCACATAACTACATTTGCCAAATCTTAGAGTCGAACCCACGCAGACAGAGGTGAGTTGGCAGTGGTCCGTAACGGACAGCGCTTTAGACCACTCGGCTACCCGATTCGCTAATGGTAAAAATACCGCCGTATCTGTGCGACATGTTCTATCCGAGGTATACCGCTCGTTAATATAATGGTGTCTTTAATATTTCTTAAGTTTCCTTGTGAAGTTTTCATTGCATAAAGTGTGTCAAGTATTACAAATATGCTGGTTGAAGTCGGTATATGGACATTTTCTTTCGGAAATGGGTGTCTGCTTGGCAGCTTCATCTGCCATTTATGACACTTCATGCCAATGTAATTTGGAGGCCAACAGTACAGACTACATTTCTAAAACTATATGAGCTCAACGCGTTTCTCTACTATCTGGGATATCAATGCATTGTCAAATTTGAGATTTTGAAAAGCATTGAATATTTAAAAAGAATCCAGAATGGTGATGAAATTTGTTTTTGAGACGTTTCAGTTGATTTCAAAGGTTGAATTGTGGAAGCAGAATCTGAATGAAACCTGAGACTTCATCCGGTAACCGAATCGAGATTGCGATATGGCCAAATGCAATGGAAGATCCAACTTTACATGCATCTTTCACGCCGTCTATATGCACGGATATTGGGTCGCATTTGGATGCCCGTACTAGTAGTAGAGATATAAAAGGAAAGTGTGAAGTCATAAACAATGACTAAAGAACTCTCAAAATTTATTTTATGAACTGTTTGCACAGCCTCACAAATATATGTCACAACCTCCAGCTTTTGCAAGAAGGTGTCCATTAATAATAATAATAATATTGGATGTTGTCTGATAGCTGATATATCGGATAGTCGTTAGTTGTTTTTCTGGTTCAACGCATGAACAAAACAAGCTAGCGTTATATGACAAGTTGTCTTGAAAAGATCTTCGTGTAATGAGCAAGAGCCTAGTGAAGGTCACGTTTGCACAATACGCGCTGTGTTTTCACCTTGACAGTAACATATTTGATATTCCCGCACTGTATTTGTATGTAAGTTAATGTAAGTTAATTAAAAAATTATAACGATTAATTACTCCGAACTACCACAGGAACACAAATTCCATTCCAAACAAAAGTTTCACACAAATGGATAAAGTCACAGAACACTATCATATTTCCGGAAAAAGTCCAATTAGCTACTCCTCGATGCAGTTATCTACTGATGTGTATATATAAAAGTTCTGGTTACAAGTTTTTTTTTGCTTATTAAGAATTATCTTATTTTAAACGATTTCATGGTTTGGTATTAATAAACTTTTATCCAATGAAGGTAGTTAAATTTGTATCTGGACGAGTTGGTTGTTTGGAATTCTGACTTAATGTGTCATTTGCTGTAATTCATCAATCTAATGACTTAAATTGTTTAGTTCCATGTGTATATAGTCAAAGTTATAGGACATAAATTTAACGTTAATATGACAAAGAGTGACCTCTATACAATTTATACCAAGGTCAATGCGTGGACCTGGGTTAGTAATAATGGCATTAGTAAGCAAAAGCAGAAAGCGGATTAAATACCAGACGTTCCTGAAATTTCTTGTTTGGTACATGTACAGTTGTGTTCATGTGATGACGATATTCCACTAAACTCTTTGCAATTATGACAATTAATTAGCAACATTAAAACGTATATATTACTAGCGATATGTTAGATGAATACTAAATATTCTAAATTTTATAATATTGGTATTGCTTTTTAGTTTTTACTGATAATATTCAGCCAGAACTTAACGCCATGACAAATCCAATATTATCTTTGCATGATAACACCTTACTAAAACTCTATACCCTGACAAATCCACGTTTTGGCTTTGCATGATAACACCCTACCAAAACAGTATCCACTGATAGATCCACTTGTTTTCTTTGCATGATAGCACCCAACCAATCCTGACAGACCCACTTGTTGGTTTTGCACAATAACACCCCGACAGATCAATTTCACAAGTGAATACTTGTAAGATAGAAAGATGTCTTTAAAAGGTAGAAGACATTCAACAGTTTTTGTTGTGTGGATAAAGTACGTAGGGGAAAAGTACTAATAGAGTCAAAGTGCTTATGGGGTTAAATAACAATGGGGACAAAGTACTTATGGGGTTAAATAATTATGGGGACAAAGTACTTATGGGGTTAAATAATTATGGGGACAAAGTACTTATGGGGTTAAATAACAATGGTGACAAAGTACTTATGGGGTTAAATAACAATGGGGACAAAGTACTTATGGGGTTAAATAATTATGGGGACAAAGTACTTAATGGGGTTAAATAATTATGGGGACAAAGTACTTATTAGTTCAAAGTACTTGGTGGTCTAAGTAACTAAGGGAATAAAGTACCTACTGGCGAAAAAGTACATATGGGGACAAAATACTTATTGGATCAGTGTACTTATGGAGGCAACATACTTATGGGGTCAAAGTACTTTGATTTGTCGACTCTAAATATCTTAGAACTATGTGTGCATTTTAAGAACAGAGAATGGTTTAGAACACAAAATATTACAGTGTATACTGTTTAGTTTCTTTGCAAAGGTTATACAAATTAAAATTAGTTCATTCAATTATCATTTTTTAAGTTCATTATGATGTTAAGGTACAAGGATATTATCAAATATCCTGAAAGTTAAGAAATGGACAAACTAGGGTGTTTAATTTAGTAGATTGCCATTAAATATACGACACTGAAAATATGAATTATACATCTGACATATATACACAGCTGACATATATTTAATGCTGATAAATTATTTTGACATTGTTATGCAGTATCATGGTAAAATCTAGTTCAGTTAGGAATGCAACATTAATTACTGAAAAGATATAATGTTGTGATAGTGTAATTAAGTAAAGATTGTATTTATCAGTATATATAGTCATGTAGCAATCCCTATCCGCTTCTAGTAAACTGACTTATTATGATACGCATAAAGCATTTTGACTTTGAAGCACAATTACATGAAGAATACCTGTATGCAATCACGTGAAGCACATCTGTATGCAATTAGATGAAACACATCTGCATGCAATTACTTGAAGTACATCTGTATACAATTACATTAAGAACATCTGCATGCAATTACATGAAACACACCTGTATGCAATAACATGAAACACACCTGTATGCAATAACATGAAACACACCTGTATGCAATAACATGAAACACACCTGTATGCAATAACATGAAACACACCTGTATGCAATAACATGAAACACACCTGTATGCAATTACAAATCATACACTCAGAGGAGCTCTTACTCGTTTTAGGTCATATTCACAAAACCTTGTTGTATAATCTTGTCGTTATATAAACATATCCAAATATCTGGTCGTTATATAAACATATGCAGAGATGATAGGTTTCATGCATTATGTATATATATATATATATATATATATATATATATATATATATATATATATATATATATATATATATATATGCATCATCTACTTACGTACTCAATGTATGATTCAAGCAAACTAGATATATATATATATATATATATGCATCATCTACTTACGTACTCAATGTATGATTCAAGCAAACTATCATATCATCCTTGTGTATCCTTTGCCCTTTCGAACAAACATTTACTTAGGTAAGCTTGCTTTTGTCCTTCATTACATAAATTGTATATCCTCATCCCAACGAAAATAAAAATTAAGAGACTATTTGTCAATGAAAGTATTCGATAACACTCTATTTGGATTACTATTGTCTTTGTCCACTTCTATGTAATTGCATTTTAAACAGAAGTATCTTGTAAAACAATTAATTGCACAAGTCCATCAAATTAATACTAATCATATTAAGATCATACACATTGTGTATCTTCAGAACCTTAATAAAGCATTCTATTCTATTCTATTCTATTCTATTCTATTCTATTCTATTCTACTGTGCTATAGATCAATGTTCAAGGATTAGACAACCATACTAAGGACACTGTCTTACTTGGATGCTGATGTAAGATAAAAATAATAGCTTGGTGACGTCACCAGTTAGCATGAAGATTGAACATGCTCATGATAGAAAGGTACGTCTCCGGACAGTTTTCACATACGAGTATTTTTAATTTCTCAAGAACTCGTTCCGTGGAGAATGAAAGTACTTGTGTTTGCTAATCATTTGGCACATAATAACATAGCAAAAGTGCTAACCTTCGCGACTATAATAAAACGAACAACATCACGCAATTCATAATTAACGTGGACATAGGCACAACTTATGAAAGTAAAAGAAAAGGATGTAACTTGTCAAACACGTTTTAAACTCAGTCCGGAGAGGGTTATCACATAAACGTAATGCGCAATATACTAAACTAGATTACATTGCACTGGACTGGTGTTACAAAGTAATGTGACTAAAATGGATTGCATTGCAGTGGACTGGATTCACAGAGTAATGACACAAAAATGGATTGCATTGCAGTGGACTGGTGTTACAGAGTAATGACACTCAAACGGATTGCATTGCAGTGGACTGGATTCACAGAGTAATGACACTAAAATGGACTTAATTGCAGTGAACAGGATACACAGAGTAATGACACTCAAATGGGTTACGTTACAGTGGACAGGATTCACTGAGTAATGACACTCAAATGGACTGCACCCTTTGTCACGCTCTAAAAGGTTTCCTGTGTAGATGAAAACATTTTCTGTCAATAAACAGAATGACGCTTCAGCCATGGCTGTTTTTAAAGTAATAACGTAAAGGAAAATTCGCAATTGTCATTAATGTGTACTTCCAGCCTTTTACAATTCAACGTTAACATCTGCATTTGTTTTATTTTCAAAGTCCCTGTTCTGCATTGACAAGGCGAAGTTCAGTTAGCATTAAGGAGACAGAGTCCAGTTTCGTAAATTGGCCCCTGGCAACTTTCTTAACTTTAGGCTATGGTGTGACTTTTCAGTCATTACTGTTTACTAATTAAAGATATGGATATATTTGTGAACTAGGTCTTTCGGGCTAGTGTTGTTCTTGAAACTCGTGTCAGGCATGTACACATTCCATTGCTACTATGCAGTATGTTGATAGTGAAATACCAATAGTTGGCTAGGAAGAAGAGCTAGCCTCCCAGAGCAGTAAACACATGGGTTTAGTGGAAGTAGAATATCTCAAAAACTGCTTGGATGACAACTGTTTTCAATTGAAATAGCCTGTTTAGTTCACACTCTTTTGCAGAGTTGTCATCTAGGAAAAGGGCTTGTGTTTGCACTGAAAGCATCACATGGTGTCACAACTGATCTTTGGACATGATAACTGCATGCATAAATTTGGGGGTGGGTGCATAGACTTCTTCTGCTATGAAATACCATTGACTTCTCTGGTTATATGGATAGTAATCGTATGCTTTGTTTATAAATAGATATCTAAAAATATGGACCCTTGTGACTTCACTTGTGTATTCTATTTTTATGATTTTTTATATTAGCTCGCTGATTGCGGCACTAAATTTGTACATAAAAACTGGCCCCCTAAGGGAAAGCTATATCATGGCATATATCAATCAATAGTTCCATTAGCCTAGTGTAAATAGTATGAAATGTAATGTCATCTACGTTGTATAGTCGCTCTGTGTTTAATACGCATCCAAGTTGGCTCTAGTCTGATATGAATGACTCTAGAGAATGACAAACGGGTCTCAAGGGACTGAAGAATTTGGCTGACATAGGCGATCTGGAACTAAATTTATTGTTCACAAACCAATTGTTTAATTATAGTTACCATGAACTCTTAAGTTTTGACACCATAATCAACAAGTTTTTGTTACCGTCGGTTCAACCCAATCAATAGTTTGATCAAGGGATTTATTCTGCAGCAAAAGCCATTTGGCAAAACCATTGGTCTTTGAATGCAAATGAGACACAATAACCGTGATATCTGGCATTGAGGCCTGCTCTATGTGTTAACTGCAAGCAGTCCGCAAACGTTCCATAATGTGCGTGGTCTTGAACCAAAGTTTATTTTGTATACCAAACTAACTCTATTTCTTTCTTTTCAGTCTCAATGGTCTTGATTAGCATGCTATATATCAGACTAAGCAAACAATTTCATGTACGCGTTAAAACTACAAATACCAAGGATCAAATCAGAGTGAGCACACAAGGGTCGCATGCGACCGATTACGCAACTGCCGTATAAAAACTGAATAAGAAAACATATATATATTCGTTCAAAATCTGAAAAACGAAGTAACTGTCGTAACAAACATAGTATGCAAGGATCGTATCAGAATGAATACACAAGGATGATTTTAGACTGAATACGCAATGGTCATATTGGACTGAGTACGCAAGGCTCATATCAGACAAAGTAAGCAAGGCTCATATATTAGACTAAGTACGTAAGGCTCACATCAGACTGAGTACGCAAGGATCATATCAGATTGAGTACGGAAGGATCATATCAGACTGGGTACGCAAGGCTCATATTAGACTGAGTAAACAAGGCTCACATCAGACTGAGTACGTAAGGCTCACATCAGACTGAGTACGCAAGGCTCACATCAGATTGGGTACTCAACGATCATATCAGACTGGGTACGCAAGAACCATATTAGACTATGTAAACAAGGCTCATATAAGACTGAGTACGCAAGGATCATTTAAGACTGAGTACGCAAGGATGATATTAGACTGAGTACGCAAGGTTCATATTAGTGTGAGTACGCAAGGGTCATATTATACTGAATACGCACGGGTCATATCAGAATGGATACGCAAGTATCATTTCAGACTGAGTATGTAACTACATGTATTTTTTAAAATTCTGTTGTAGACACCAAAACCAAGTCAGACTGAAATAAGTATCAAAGATGTTATCAGAGTACACAGATAAAAATATGCTTTTAAAGCACCAACGGTCATATTCGACTGAGTATAAGGGTAGAAATTCGTACTTTTGTCATTACATTAGGGTCTCATCCTAAGCTTTAAAGCAAATTCAAATGTCAAAGCATCATTATATTGTTTAATCAATTCTCTACCAAGTTTTAGCCATCCCCATCAATATAAAGTCCAAGTCCTTGTTGTTCCCACAATTCGTGGCAAGAAGGTCATACTGCAACTGTATTTATGAACGTACATTCAAGGGTACAACACCATCGTACACGGTATAAAGAGTACAACACCATCGTACACGGTATAAAGAGTACAACACCATCGTACAACGTATAAAGAGTACAACACCATCGTACACGGTATAAAGTCTACAATACCATCGTAAAACACCACCGTACATTGTATGAAGAGTAAAACATCATTGTACACGGTTTAAATACGTAAACACAGTCGTACATTGTATACAATAATACAAAGAAGCAACAAATATTTTAAGCAGAACGACTTCATATATTAAACTTACGACTGTAAAATGATTGACTGGCTTTTACTGATGAAAATACGTCTGCGGACGTCACAATGAATTGTTGTAAATACAAACGATTTTAGATATCTGTTTTTAGGTGTGAATGCACTGATAGAAGATGTCCCCTCCCATTTAATAAATATGATTGATCAGTAAAACACTTATACAAGTTTACACTATATAGTGGCGCCATGTCCTTAAATTAATTAAATATTTGTCTTCCTATCTCAATATTAGCATATATGTTTGATTATTAAGTGGTTATTGATTTGATTACCACATCAATCATCGAAGCTTGAACAGAGCGCGTAAATGCACAAGAATACCCAGCCAAGGACTACTTTTTTGTAGGTAAAGCACTGTATCCCATGACAATGACTGTAACACAAAAAGCTATGCAGGAATAATTTGCAGCAATGGCATACTGAGCGAAAAATACAAAGCAACGAATCTGACAATTTATCAATGACAGTAGTATTTATAAAACCAAAGCTCTACTGTTCCTTTTTAAACCCTAATATGTCACTTTATTCAGCGTTTCAGAGATCGCAAGCGAGAAATGAAAGAAGTAAGTAGTGTGGTTACATGGAAAACGTATGATGGCATACTAAGTGGATTTTTTAAAATAAATATACATAAATTTTGTAGCTACAGACAACCAGATATTTTGTTCTATTCAACAAAAGAGCTAATTCGATATTGTATTTTCAAACAAAGTGTCTGTCCATTTGTATGTTTCTGTTGTAATTTGCACATTACATGTATCACATTTTAAAATGGTCATACTAAGAACACTAGGACTGCAAAACTCGTTTATCCCATGTAAGTGTGGCAACACAAAGAACACTAGACTTGAAAAAGTAAAGGATACCGTGTAGTGTGGTAAAACTAAGAACACTAGACTTGCAAAAGTAAAGTATACCGTGTAGTGTGGTAAAACAAAGAACACTGGACTTGAAAAAGTAAAGTATACGTGTAGTGTGGTAAAACAAAGAACACTAGACTTGAAAAAGTAAAGTATACGTGTAGTGTGGTAATACAAAGAACACTAGACTTGCAAAAGTAAAGTATACCGTGCAGTGTGGTAAAACAAAGAACACTGGACTTGAAAAAGTAAAGTATACGTGTAAAACACACGGCATGCAAAACTCGAGTATAATGTGTAAGCGTTGCCATATGAAGAACACACGGCATGCAAAACTCGAGTATCATGTGTAAGTATTGCCATATTAAGAACACACGGCATGCAAAACTCAAGTATCATGTGTAAGCGTTGCCATATGAAGAACACACGGCATGCAAAACTCGTGTATCATGTGTAAGTGTTGCCATATGAAGAACACACGGCATGCAAAGCTCAAGTATCATGTGTAAGTATTGCCATATTAAGAACACACGGCATGCAAAACTCAAGTATCATGTGTAAGCGTTGCCATATTAAGAACACACGGCATGCAAAACTAGAGTATCATGTGTAAGCGTTGCCATATAAAGAACACACGGCATGCAAAACTCAAGTATCATGTGTAAGCGTTGCCATATGAAGAACACACGGCATGCAAAACTCGAGTATCATGTGTAAGTATTGCCATATTAAGAACACACGGCATGCAAAACTCAAGTATCATGTGTAAGCGTTGCCATATGAAGAACACACGGCATGCAAAACTCGTGTATCATGTGTAAGTGTTGCCATATGAAGAACACACGGCATGCAAAGCTCAAGTATCATGTGTAAGTATTGCCATATTAAGAACACACGGCATGCAAAACTCAAGTATCATGTGTAAGCGTTGCCATATTAAGAACACACGGCATGCAAAACTAGAGTATCATGTGTAAGCGTTGCCATATGAAGAACACACGGCATGCAAAACTCAAGTATCATGTGTAAGCGTTGCCATATTAAGAACACACGGCATGTAAAACTCGTGTATCATGTGTAAGTGTTGCCATATTAAGAACACGAGGCATGCAAATGGCGTGTATCCCTGCGTATATGCGGTGACACACTGAACACTAGGCTAGTACGCTTATAAAACTAATTTTGTGTTGATAAAACTTGACGTTCTCAATGAAATTATCTGTGATAACCGCTAGTTATATCATTTGGACAGAACATATACTCGTGGTCAGATTTCGGCATAGTTTAGGTTACTTGCTCGGATCCTGTCAATCGTAAATTCTGAATTTATTTGGTAAATAACACGCTGTGTAAACAAAGAATGCAGAGAACAAATGAACTTACTGAATTTGTGTAAATTCTCCTCACACCCAACATGTCGGTCTTTCATAAGTCAAATTCAATATGTAATGGAGACGGCTTTCTCAAGTGTAAGATTCTAATCTAGCATTACAGAGAAACTGTTGAATTAAAAGTAGGTCCAGTACTTTCTCAAGACGATTCATGCTACACGATCCGATACAAGTGCTTGCAGGCATACATTCTTCATGATTTCAGTGTAGTTGTCAGATATTGTAATTACCTGATGGCCTTGCTTCATTCTTTATCTAGTGATTACGTTAGGGGTGCTGGTAGAAATTTAAAGAAAATTTATCCTTAACGTGTGTTGAGCTAATATAAGATCCAATCCACCATGAAGCTCACGTTAGGACATTCCCACGTGAAAATCCTTTTGACTGACACAATTTACCAAAAAGCTATACGACTCACTTTAAGACATCCCCACGTGAGCACATTTTGACTGACATAATCCACCTCGAAGCTATACGACTCACTTTAGGACATCTCCTTGTGAAAGACTTTTGATTGAAGCAAATGAGCCACCTCTATCACACTGCAGAGAAACATTGTCTTTATAAAAAGCCCTAATAATATTATCCAACCCCTTAAATCCTGCTCTTAGGTTTTTTCTCAACCCAAATACAAAACAGTATACCAAAAGCAACCCAATGCCATTTTTACCTCTGACAATAGAATATTTGTCAGCCTTTACAATACAAAAAAATGAACTTTAAAAATCCAAAAGGATTTTATTTGTGTAACACCTCCAATGCTTCCAAAGATCCCGTAATACGCTTATGCTGCATAAAGGGAAATAATGCACAAAATCCTTCCATATTTTTCTAACCCTTGTAAGGATTCTCTTTCCAAATTTAATAACTACACAAGCAATTCTACCGACGGCTTAAAAAGAATAGTGAAACGGCTATTGTATCCTTCAGTATTGGAATTCAAACTACAAAACTTGATTTACCTGGTGGTGAATCGACATTTTTAGCAAAACTCATGACAACATATTCTATCCTGACTTATATCGAAACCAAGCATATTTTAAACTCTATCATCTTCTCTGATTCACTATCAGTACTTCCGTCTTTACACAGTGGAAATGTAAAAAACCTATTATTGAGCCATCTTCTCATTATATACACCAAGCTGTATACAATATAGTATACTGTATGTTACCCAACCATATTGGTATTAAATGTAATGAAAAGACAGACAGCGCTGTCTCAATAGCTGTCTGACTTCAAAATACAATAAATTGATTAAACCTGGTATCGAAATTTCCTTATTCAGGAGGTGGCAAACATCGTGGAATGATGTTGTCAATAACAAGCTTCGCGTGATCAAACAACCTTAGCGGGATGGCCTCTTTCCTACAGAACAACCCATAGGGACGAGGTAGGAATTGCGCAAGAATTAAAATTGGTAAATACTTATATCGCCCACTAATGCAGCTTATCAGGTGAAAAACCACCTGAAGTATGATTCTTGCAATTAACCCTTCACCATCAAGCACTTTAATGATAGATGAGCTCAATCCCCAACATACACGCGATCATTACTACAAACTTCAGCAAATAAAGACATTTTTGGATACGGTCGATAAGTCTTGTATTTTAAATTTCTTGAAGGAAGTTCACATTTATTCGAAAATATAAGCTTATATTCAATCATATTTCAGCTGAGTATTTTAATCAACATTTGTAATGTTGATCACTTCAGTTTATCTCTAATTATACACGCCATTTATATCCCCCGTTGATCGGGAACCGTAATATATTTGTATCGTCTCATTGTTGTGGGGGGTGCGTGGGGTGGATTACTGTTAATGCACGTTGGTAGTAAACCTTTCTGACACCCACATTGTGGGACCGCTCCAATGGCCTAGTGGTTAGAGCACCCGACTACTGAAGCATGAGATCGTGGGTTCGATCCCTGGCCGAGTCATGCCAAAGACTTACAAAAATGGTACTAACAGCTGACTCGCTTGACGCTCAACATTAAGAGGTTAGTGTTAGGACTGGTCGGCCTGGTGTCAGGATAATGTGACTGGATGAGACGTCGTGCTACATGTCGGCGGCATAATGCCCCAGTGCTAGACATCACTACAAACTACCTCACTGCAGACATCGTAGCGATATGACTGAAAAATTGTTAAAGCTAGGTTAGCAAAATCTTAATCATACACACCTACATTGTTCTCATATAACTTTCTTGACACCTAGCATTGTTCTCATATAACCTTTTTGACACCTACATAGTTCTCATTTAACCTTTTTGACACTTACATTGTTCCCATATAACTTTTTTGACACCTAGCATTGTTCTTATTTAACTTTTTTGACACCTACATTGTTCTCATATAACCTTTTTGACACCTACATAGTTCTCATTTAACCTTTTTGACACTTACATTGTTCTCATATAACTTTTTTGTGGTGCAGTAAAGCCTTACAATGCTGATGCGTCGTAAAACTAACAATCATGGTGTCTAAAATCCACAATCAATCAATCAATCAATCAATCAAATCAACAAACCAACCCGACATCTTTGGTTTAAACAGAACGTATTTTTTTTAGAGATACCGATGACTGAGCTATTTAGTTCGATTGTCGGTGTGACATGAACAATTAAAGACAACAAACACATACAACGCAAACTGTGTTACTAGCTAATGAAATAATAACGGCAATTGCGTCATTTGATAAATGAAGGGAATGTTTCCATTGGTCAGATTATATTCATGTGATCAGACCAAATTGCGTTGATTTCTGTATCAGTTAACTACTTTATACTAGCTTCTATAACTTGAGTCGCGCAAAGTAACTAACGTAAACATTGAACTAATAGCTTACACATTACACGCTTTTAAAATGAAATAAAAATGGAGGGTTTATGACTTATTTAGAAAACTAAATACATTGATTTAGCAGAGTCAAAAAACACCTCTTTGCTGTTTTTTGAATATAAATAATTCTTTTTTTGACTAGATTTGGAGACAAAAAGCTTGGAAACTCAAAATCTGCCAAGAACATTGGAGCTACAACACTTTCATTGCAGCTCGTTACAAATAAATTTTAAACTCTAGGTAAATGGATACCTATAAGGATTGGGTGGAGGTGGGTTCAAAGACTAATATTATAACAACTGGATTGACAGCCCTACAATGTAAGACGCCGACAGTGATAGTTACGACATGGGTGGGTGGGATATCCGCTATACCCTCCATCGTAAATGTCAGTGTCGATGTCTTGCACTTTTTGACTATTGGACCCTCATCACTATAACCATGTACCGATAGTCTTAATTTCATTTGTAAGTCGCCCCTGTAGGTATCCTAAACGGTTAATCAACACTAAATTAGATTTAAAGAAGCGGAAATTGATTATTCACGTGTTTGGACAAGAGCGTTGCACAAGTCACAATGAATTTATGATCGCGTCAAATCCAAGAGTCATTTGTATGTTAAATAAAACAACACATGCTTTGCTTTGTATATTAAACGTCTATTAGATAAAGATTAAGACCATGCTTTGATTTGATTTTTTTTCGATAATAACTTAGTGCTTACGTTGCCGACTGAGAATCTCCTGTTCTATAAAAAAATACGTAGCAGTCGCATCAACACGAAGTCAAACACTTAAAAAGGCTTTAAAACTGATAAAAAAAATTCTTAAAGAAACAACAAAAACAGCAATAATAAATAAATAAAATTATTTAAAAGTAGTAATTATAAGAGTTTAATGGGTTTTTTTTCTGAGTTTATCGTGGTATAAACTGCCAGTTGCCGACTCACATAGCTCATGCCCTTCGGGCGTTATTTGTTGTGTGATTCGGCAATTACAGTTCGTACCACGATAAACTAAGAAGAAGAAGAGAAAAAACACATTAAACTCTTAATTGAAAGAAAAACGTGGTAGCGAGGTTGGAGAAATGGGATATGGGGATTGTATTGCGTCTTTTTTTTCTTTAATGAAACATATGATCGTGGAGAATATCACAACTTTGTACTGTCATCCTCAATGTAATGAATGTCCTTTACAACATTATAATTTCTTCTTCGGTTGAAGTGAACACACACTGACGATTATCGATTGTAAATCAAATATACTTTGTAAATTTTGCCTTGAGTCTGAAAAGATACTGTGTGGGCTTGAAATGGAGCTTATTCAAAACAGAACTTCTCCTTTAAGCCACCAGTACGAAAAATAATTAGCTGAAATTTTAAAACTATAGTCACTTCTATAACTGTAGTGACACATTTCTTTGCCATTTGTGGAACCTTAAAATGTTTGGGCAGGTGCAGAAAGAAACTGATCACGTTCAGGTATTGCAACAATTTATGTGTAATATCTTGAATAGAGAAAATCCAAATGACGTCACTGGAGGGTGTGGTCTATAGAAAATATGTATTTTGTAAGATCCAAGTAGACATATGATATTCGCCAAACCAATACACGATCACAGGCACATTGATTTGACACTTTTAATACATTATTGACCAAATCATTTAGAAAAAAAACATCGCTAAGTACACACCAAGTCAGCCGAGACACACTGACCTGGGTGGGCGTCGAACATTACAATGATTAACTGAATGTGAAGTACGCTGTAGTACACCTGGGTGAATTCTATGTATGACTATCCTCAACGAGCAACCAACGTGAAAAGTGATCAAATATTGAAGAAAAGAAAACTTTTCTCATACTTCCAATGCGATTTGATCCCTAGATGTAAATAAACATAACTGTAAGAACATCTACAATAGAGTACATCGTCTATAACATAACATCCATCAAGTTACTGTAACTATTAACCGTTGTATACTGATCCTGTCTGATGTACAGGTGTGACATACTAACAGGACAGTGTTAAACAACTTAAAGGTGAATGTACCATCTGCACATGGTTTCCAATGAAAATTGTATGGTTAGGTCTGAAGGTTATATTCTCTAGTCTGACCACGTAACACTTTGAAAGAGGTAATGCAATCAAATAATTAGAAAATGAGACATACGGAGAATTTGGGAAAATGAAAGGTAAGCCAACACTACAAAATATTCCGTTTTAGATTTTGACCTTATTTACAGGCAACTGATTTCGACATACTATTTAAGTCGTAATGCACTGGCATAACTTGTCTAAGCAAGTTAAAAAAAAAAGATGGGGAGGTAAACTGAATAAGAAACAAGTAAAGGAGCATATGCGTTAGACTTAAATTTTGATTTAGTTTGAAGTTAATTAAGTTTGGTAGATTATACTACGGTTAGACATCAATGAATAAATTGCTGAATGATTTATTTCTGATGGCTCACTTAAGTTTTGTTGAATAAATGTTTTGAGGTATTACTCGACGGCCCTTTGTTCTTGCCGACATTTCTGACTTGATTTAAAATTTTAATAAAATTTGTTATAAAATTTAATAAAATTAGTTATAAAATTTAATAAAATTAGTTACAGAATTCCTGTTCGCGTCATTTAGGTTACGTGGTGAAAGATGGTTTAGGTTCATTGGATCAAAGAACTGCAATGGTGGAAATAGTGGATGGGAGAGGTTTGAAAATAATTATTGTTCCCACGGAAATATTTCAAAATTTTAATCACATCGTCTTTAGCTTCAATTGTTAAGTGCAGACAAAATACTTTGGAGTCGGGTGTTTCATTATTGTCAGTATATGGATAAGCTACAACTTCATAACTATAGGTCTTAAAGATAAGTCTTAAGACATTTCATTGGTTAATTTTAAGTAGGACTTACATTCTAGACAACGAGATCATATGAGTCTTAACTTAAGTTCATCTCTTGGCCTAACTTGTGCTGGCAATAAATTGCAGCAGTTACTCAATATAAGATATCATAAAATATCAAAACGTACGTAACGGAAAAACATTTTCTAACCGAAAGCATAGTGCTTCAGATTTAAGATTATCGAATTGCAAATAAAAATTGAGTACCCATATTTGCACGGTTCTTTTAAAATCTGTCAAACTATCACTTCAAAACTCAAAAATAATCTAAAATGTTACATATTTGTGTTTACATTATACATTACGTATTAATGTTTTGGCAAACACAATTATGTACACCACCACTGTTATACATCTGCGCTAATCATATCAATGTTAACACGTGATAATATGGGAAGAGTGTTGTGTGTACTTTTTGAAACGGCAAAACAAAGCTTTGTATGCACAAGTATTCAATATTATATCATTACTAGTATTTCTTATATTAGGATTACTGTCACATTTCTGTATTGACACCATCAAATCTGACAACTGATACACAATCAGGGACACTTTGTGATTCAGTGCTTTCTGTCGTGCCTTGATTGTCTTGCCTGGAGGTCTTGGGTTTGCTAAGTGATTTAAGGCGATAGACTTTAAAGATCACTAATATATCACACCTATATTCACGTGAGGTCAACGTGACTATCTGACAAAGCCTTCCAATGGTTTCCATTGGGTAGATGTTTTTTTTCAGCAACCACCAAGTTTTATTCTCATCCATGTATTGTCTATCATATGCCTAAAGATGGCGTAAAACTCCCACAAAACCAATGCTTGTTGAGTCTGTCTCTGTTGTTGCCTTCCACAAAAACGCATTGAGAGTTGAACGTAAACAACGCTGAAATAAAGTGAGGTTTCATCTCACTTCAGTTGAGACCGGTACATATGGCAGTACATGGAGAAAGAAATGTTACGATATGATTGATTATCAGGTGATCAAACTTTCGAATGATGATGAATATCACTTTGAATAAAAGACTGTAGCAGTGGCCTAGTGGATGTCGGAGGTCGTGGGTTCGTTCCCAGCTGAGGCATACCAAAGTTTATTTTTAAAATGGTACTAACAACTGTCTCGCATGGCGCTCAGCATCAAGATGTTAGTGTTGTGACTGGTCGGCTTAGTGTCAGGATAATGTGACTGGTCGGGACATCATGCTGCATGTCTGCGTAATATCGAATAGCATAATATACTGCCAGGCCTACCCTTCCATCCCCCACCCACTCTCAGTTTTATACAGGTTCAAGCACACAATATTCTGCGAAATGTCAAACTCACTCCTTCTCGTATTGTATTGCTACAACCTCCAACAATACACCTTGTTACCGTTTTCTTCACACAATGCTCTACTTGTTGAACGCGACTAAAATGAAAATTGGAAAACTGTGTTCCCTACACTCGTCGTTTCCGCTTTGCCTTACGGAAATTACCGAGCGCGAAATCAGCTAAGAGCGTTTTGTCTGCAACCATAACAAGTCCACGTTCTGTAGTCATTATTTTCATTAATTATGAGGTATATGACATAATAAAAATACAAATCGCTTTGTGAAGATTTAATTTATAATATAAACGAAAGCTCTATGAGTATACTAGTGTACCTTTAAATATATCTGTGAAAGATAAGGAACGGTTGGTATCGATATGAGGTATGAAAAGAATCTGTATGTGAAAGTATTTGTGTGAAAGAATGTTTGGGGTCAACAATATAAACCAAAACGAACAACTGAGCTAACACGGAGTTTACACATTCGGATGAATCTTGAGCTTATTTATTATATAAATTTCACACCCGGATACTTTAAACCCTTATGTAGCCTCAATAAATCTTAAACGTCACCGATCGTCAATTTCAGCAACATCTGTAATCTTGACCTACTACACAGACAAATCGAGGGACGTTCTCGAACTCCATCAATTAAACAGGTAAATATAACGTTATAATGAATCCGCTGGGCCACGCCTTTGACCACCTGTAATACACGAAACGCATAGCAAACCCTAAAATTTGTGTTTTAGATTTTAACATGTACAAATGAGACATGACATCATAATAAAACATACCTGTGATGATACTGAGACAGATAAGTCCACAAACTATCACTTTTAAAGTAGATTCCATGGTAAGATCCGTCCGAAATATAACAAGGAAGTGGAAATTGCACAAACCAGGGGCACCTCGCCCATATTTACATGATAGGACCGAATACAATTCTCGTCTGATTCAATACAGTGCCATATCATGTCGGCTGTTTTGTCACGCTTGGTCGCAGCTGGGAAAGAAGAAATCCTACCTGGTTTTACCCTTTGTAATCCATAGCCAAGCACAAAGCCACTGTGCTACACAGAAAACCTGTTATATGCAAGTCACCACTTGGGGTGCTATGGGGAGCACATTTTTTGACAGAAGCAGGCATGTCAATGACGGTGATACAATCATTTCTGTTATATCACGGCTCGACTGTAATGAGGGAAACGGAAGAACAAGTAAAGGACGCAAAAATGAAAGCACACTGGCAGCCCTGGCTACGACAAGGAATGAGACGAAAATGACTGAAAACACCCAAATGGTGCCATGTTTATGGTGACGATGATGTGATAATGTCGTTTTGTTTTGTTTTGTTTTATTTTTAGTGCATTATTTTTGCATTCAACATAGCATGACTGCAAACTACATTTATTGATTTCGTTTCATATGAAAGCGACAAAAATTTAATTTGAAACATGACAATTTCTATTTCCCTGTTTTAACAATAAATGTCATGATATCTAAATGATTAATGTCTATTTGTGTACAATTATTCCCAGGATTATCCAACAAATTGAGATTGTATGCTTCATGTGACTTACAGTCTAAAAAAGTCAGTTATCTCCCATTAGATGGTGACGCTGGAAAAAACTCCGACTCGTATCATTTGGATTAATTCTTATCCCACAATTTTTTTTAAAAAAAAAAACAGTTGTTTTTGTTTTTATTTTTTCCCAGTAATTGGCAGAAGGAATAAAGCTTTTGTTTCTTTTCTTGTTTTTGCTGCCTTGAAAATAAAGTGCAATTTATGTATTGAATAAGATTTTTTGTTTTCAAATTCTATTACCGTTTTATTTTTCTATCTTTTTGTAAATATTACGCTGAATTTACAGAATTTATAAAAACAAATGTATGATCTTAATCAGCACATAGTCAATGTATTTTTATACAGTAATCACAAGTATCCTCTCATAATCAGCACACACTCTATTCATATTTGATACAGTAATCGCCAGTATCCTCCCATAATCCGCTCATGATCTAAGCACTTTTGGTACAGTAATCACCTGTATCATCTCATAATTAGCACACAGTATGTGTACGTAAGATAATTACAAGTATCCTGTCATAATTAGCACACAGTATGTGTACGTAATATAATTACAAGTATCCTGTCATAATTTGCACACAGTATGTGTACGTAAGATAATTACAAGTATCCTGTCATAATTAGCACACAGTATGTGTACGTAAGATAATTACAAGTACCCTGTCATAATTTGCATACAGTATGTGTACGTAAGATAATTACAAGTATCCTGTCATAATTTGTACCCAGTCTATGCATCTTTGATACAGTAATCACCAGTATCTTCTCATAATCAGCACACGGTCGATGTATCTTCGATACTGTATTACATGTACCTCGCATAATCAGCTTATAGTCTATTTAGCTTAGATAATAAAAAGTACCTAAACGCGAGATTCAAGATTTGTTTGTTTGATCGGGTTTTCTTGTAGCAGTACTTTTTTTACATGGAGGGAGGGGGTCCCCGTTTGATCTTTCCAGACAATTTTTAGTAGTTTTAATAATGTTTTATCTACACATCCAAGACAAGCGACCGGCGTTTAGCCATATTGACATTACCTAACAATGTTCACACCAAGACTGATTACAGAGGGCAGAGGGTTACTTTTGTTGCAATTTATTATTTGTTGACTGACATGTGGAAGAAGTCGGTGATGCATCACTTGAGGATTTCAAGGTTGGAGTGAATGACAAACGGTAATTTACGAAAATCTGCATTAATATAAACATGTATAGTATTGGTAACCTGTCTGTAGTGTCATTCAAATGTTGTAATCGTACATGAAAGACGTTTGCACTAAGAGCTTGAACATTTTACAGGACAATGATTGGTCTGGGGCAAGGTGGTCATCAATTTCAAATTCAAGGTAGCATCATAGGCTCACAATTCAAGGGAATAAATAGAAAGCAACTGACATTGATCTTATAAAATGCAAGCGAAATGTAGAAAAGAATTAGATGTCCTATTATACTAATTGTTTTATACACAGCTGTTGATTTGGTCAATAATCATTATCATCAGTCTATCAACCTAGTGTGTTCGTTGAGGCACTGTGCTGCTGATCATCTGACCTGTTCTCTCCACTTGTCTAGATCATGTCTCAATGCCCGTGCCTCCGCAAAACTTTTTGGGTCCATTCTGTGATGTTATCAGTCCACATTTTTCGTTGTCTACCTCTCCTTCTGCCACACTGGATGATGCCCTGCAGTAATGTTGTGGAATGACTGTTGTCTCTAGTGACATGGCCATACCATTTCAGCTTTCTCTTTTCGACCGTGGTGAGGAGGTCTTCTTAATGGCCTACTCTGTGCCTGATGGTGTTACGCACTTCTTCATTTGTGATGTTGTCCATGTAAGAGATGCCAATGATGGTTATGTATCGTCTCATTTTAAGTGCCTGGATTCTTCGTTGTAATTATGCTGTCAGGGTCCAGGTCTCTTATGAACACAAAATGAAGTTTTCAGACAGATATTCTTGTACATCATAATGCAGTCTTAGCTTTGACATAACTGCCGTTGTTTGTGGTGCTCGTGACAAAATTGATGCTCTTGATCCCTTTTCCGTGATTATGGAATCAAGATATCTGAACTGACCCACTGTATCCAGTTCTTGTCCTCTGACTTTAATCTTGGTTGAGAATTGTTTGCCACTATTTGTCACCAGCCTTGTCTTCTCAGCGCTTATCTCCGTTTCAGATCTGGAAGATGTTTCATCCAGGTTCTTCAATAAGGTGACAAGCTCGTCTTCACTGCCTGGCGACCCATCAGTGTCATCTGCAAAGCGTAGGTGGTGATGTTACGCCCTCCAATGCTGACTGTCTCACAATGTTTTTCCATGGCTTCGCTAATGATGCACTCTAAGTAGATGTTGAAAAGCGTGGGTGACAGGAGACAGTCTTGACGTACTCAAACTGTTGTCTTGAACCAGTCCGCCACAGAACCTTGACCAATTACTGTACTGGTAGGCTTGGCGTACAGCTGTTTGATGGTATTGGTCAACGTTTGACCCATGTTGTACTTTTCATTGTGACCAACAATGCATCATGCCACACTGTCAAAAACCTGCTTGAAATCTATGAACACATGATAGATGTCTTGTTCATGTTGCGAGTACTTTTCACACAGAACCCTTAGATTGAATATTTGTTCTGTTGTTCTTCTTCGACTCCAGAACCCTGCATGTTCTTCAGCAATTATTTCTTCTGCTTGTGGGTTCAGTCTGTTCAAGATGATCTTCAGCATCACCTTACTAGCACGGTTTATCAAACTGATAGTTCTATAATTTTGGCACAGCTGGAGATTACCTTTTTGGGGAGTGTTATAATAAATGACTGAGTCCATGTGTTGGCCATTCGCCTGTCTGCCAGATCTTGTTGCAGAATTTTGTTAGTAGCTTTATCACTGATTCCCCACCATTCTCGATAAGTTCAGCTGGGATGTTGTCTACTCCAGGTGCCTTCCCATTCTTCAGTGTGTTTATTGCTGACACCACCTCTTCTTTGAGAATGGGGAAATCATCATCATTTGTGGACTTTGGAACTTCAAGCACCTCTGGGTCTCCTGTGGAATGATGGCTGTAGAGTAGTTTGCAATACTCAGTTGATCGTTCTGCAATGTCAATTGCTTCTTTGGGGCATTTTCCATTTTCGACTTGAATGGTAATGACTCGTGGTTGATTATGTCTGGTGAGGCTTTCACAATTTGGAATGCCTTTTTTTCTGTTATTCTTATCAGACTACTCTCTATTTTTGTACATTTGTGTCCAATCCAATCTTCTTTTGCTGTCTTCAAGTTTGTCTGATATTCTTGTTTATTTCTTGGTACTCCATTGCTCCTGTTATGTGTCTGGTGTTTTTGAGGTCTCTTCGAGCATCACACACAATCAGAATCATCTCCTCTGTAACAAAGGGTGTTTTCTTTGGGCGATGGAGGCCAGTGATGTCCTTGGCAGCTGTTCTCATGACAGTGTTGAAAGTGTATGTCATCACGTTAACATCAACATCCATCACAACGAGTGGAGCAAATTTTCCTCCAATTGTTGCTTGAAATGACTTGCAGATGTTAGGGTCCTTCCAGTGCTGAAGGTTGAATTTGAGCCTGATTTTCTGTGACTTGTTAATTTTCGTCAGCCTCACTCGGAAGTTCATAATGACGACGTCGTGATCACTCCCAACTACAGCACCTGGGAACATTCTCGTTTTTGCTCAATTATTGCCAGATCGGTAACGGTTTTGAACCAGTATGTAGTCGATCTGGTTAAGATGGGTTCCATTTGGTGTGTGCCATGTCCAGCATCGTGAAGCTTTATGTTGGCCCAGGGTGTTGGCTAGTACCAAGTTGTTGTAGCTTGCGAACCCGATCGGCCGTCTCCCTCTTTCATTGGTAAGCACATTGCAAGAAGGTCCACAATGATCATCCATGTCTTTTAGAGAATCTTTGCCAACTTTGGCATTCCAGTCTCCTTGGACTATGAGGATGTCTTTTTATTTACCATGTTTAATAAACCCTGTATTTGTTTATAATACCCTGAGTGTGTTGTAAAACTCCTCTATTTCTTCATCATCATGATCAGTAGTTTGAGCATAGACTTGGATAATTGTGATGTTCAAGGGATATGCTTTCCGACGAATGGAGATGATTCTGCTAGATATGGGGCGACATTCAAGCACATGTCCCTTGATGGCTTTGTTTACAAGGAAGCCAACGCCATGTACGGCCTTGTTCAACTCTCCACTATAGTAGAATATATTCCCATCTTCAGTTTGGTGTTCTCCTAGGGCTTTTTCCATCTGACTTCACCGAGTCCCAGAATGTCCCATGTATAGTGTTCCATCTCATGTGTCAACTCTAAGAGTCTTCCAATTTGCGCCAGAGTTCTAATGTTCCAGGTGGCGATAACGATGCTGTCTCTTGCTCTGATTTTATGCAAAGTACCAGTAGCACATTTGTCGCCTCCGTCCTGGTGGACAACGTCAGGCGCGGTCCTTGTTGTCCTAGGCGACAACCGATCCGGTATGGTAACTGCAAATTTGTCCAGCATTATCAGGGTGTCTTGGGAAAAAAGTTGTATGGCAGAGCCCATCTATCTTCAGACCAAGGAGTTGCCAGAAGGGGACGTAGTACATCGTCCAACTGCCTTAGGGTGTCCACTCCGGATTTTTGTTTTGGTTTACTCCTTTAGCCTTTGATCGACCAAAAAAAACTGAAAGGCAGCAGGAGACTTGTGTATGGGCGGGTGCATTCATTTCCTCAGCAGATAAAGCATCTGCCACTGCCCATGTCAATAATGCTTACAGAAAATAATAAATTAAAAAAATGATTAGATCAACAATTATATAAACATCAAGGATATGGTGTCCCTCAGATTTGTTCTGCTATACATAGAGCATAAGGAGTGCCCGCATAATTTTTTTTTGGGCTGGGCCAGGGAGGCAGACATGTAATGGTCAGCTATGAAGTTTGACAGATATAGGCCAAAACATGTTTAGAGCAGGGGTTGGGGTGGGGGTACTTGCCTTATGTGAGGGCGCCAATGTAGATCATCGAGCACATCTAGCGAATTATATAAATCTGAACACATTTGTTAAATTTCGACTCAGTTCACTAAGTGTCTTGAATAAAAATAGGTTACCGGTGATGCTCATTAATTGATGTCATTAATATGGTGGTCATTATCTGATCTCAATATTGTTTCTGCGACAACCACAAAGCATATAATCTCATACATACGCACACACACTCTATCTCCTTCTGTCACATACACTCAAATACACACACACACACACACACACACACACACACACACACACACACACACACACACACATCCGAGGACAGGTATGACTACTGGGACGAAATTCCAGACAACAGACAGTCATGGGCCCACCTCTGACGAGAAGAATGTTTTTACATAAAACAAATGGAAGTGGGCTGGCAGGGACAAACTGGAAATGTTTGTCTAGGGCCCAAAAATCCTGCCCATGGCCATGGACAAAACTGTTTATCTCTCACGCCGTACACACACACACACACACACACACACACACACACACACACATTTTGTCTCCAGGACGAGTCCTCGTTTCTATTTCGAATCATAGTCACAAACTAAGTAACAGAAAGAATTAAATGCAACAAGTTTTGCAAACCTTAACAAACAATTCAGTTATCAAAGTTAGAAACTAACATGTGAGAGGAACTTACTGTGCAAAAATTGAACCAAGACTTGAATAATTTATAAAACGGAAAAGTACCGGTCAGTGAAGATTCATGATCTCGAGATGGCGTCCTCCTGAACTCCTTTAAATAATTTACAGCAATTCAAAAATAATATTATAGTCTAAACAATGAGCACTTTTTAATTTCACTGGACAGTCCTAACACATGCCTTTTCCACTCTAACAGGGGCCCCGAGTGACCGAGTGGTCTAAAGCGTTCTCCGTTATGGATCACTGCCATCTCAACTCTGTCTGCGTGGGTTCGAGTCTCTAATTCTGCCTGTGTGGGTATGTGAGAAAGCTTGCCAGTAGCTTCTCGTGGGTCGGTGGTTCTTTCTGGGTGTTTTCCCGGGTTCTCTTCCTCTACTATTAATAGTGGCCGACATATATAGCCTATATTGTACTGAAAAATGACGTTAACCCCTCCTACAACAACAACAACAATTTCCCTCTCGAATAATTTCTAGTTACAACATAAAACACGTCTGCAGACCTACAACATGAACATTATAACTGTAAAAGACTCCAAAAACGGAATGACTGTTTTCTTCATTTGTACTGTATATTCGCCTGTATTTCGCAACAGAACCATACTTGACACAATACCCTACTCATTTGGCGTCTATTTGGCCTATTCATGTTACCTAGCTCAACCAATGAGAAATTACAGAATAGTAAACTTACAGATAGATTAAACTATCTTAAAGATATTCGGACAGCCATGAATAAAAATAATAAAATTTAGATAAAATTATATACCATGAGTTACAAAAAACAATATAGATGATTGTACATAACACCACCCACTTTCATTCAAACCAATATCTCTATAGTCTGTCTGTCTATCGCAATCATGCGAACACATGCACGTCTATACAGTACATTTCCATTTGTTTGCAACATCATTGTAATTATGGTAATATGTTTAAGTAAAATAACCATGAAAGCCAATAAAATTTAAAGATATAGTAATTTTGTCAAGTTCCTATAGTTCATGCATAATATCTAGGTTACAAAAGTAAAATAAAATCAGTAGAGCCATAATAAAACAGTAACGTGTCTAAACAGGTATTTCACATAGGTCTCACAGTGTAGTGGTTTAGACAAGTTTTATAATTGTGCACACACACACGCAAAAACACATGTACACACAGATGTATAAATGTATGTTGTCTACACACGCACACGGACACATACACACACGCACACACACACACATTTATACATTTTTGTCAGCCACAAAATTAGCAGTTTTATATAAAGATTACAAAAAATAGATTCCACGTCTTCACTTAAATTTGGCAGATATAATCTTTACAATAAATTACCGCAGCCATAGACATGCCAAGGAAGATGACAAAATTTATCGCAATATAACTTATCGGCAAGTAAAATGAATAATGATTGCTGATTTGTAAGTTTTCGTTGAGAGAGAGAGAGAGAGAGAGACAGAGACAGAGAGACAGAGACAGAGACACAGAGAGAGATTATGGTGAAGTTTGCGTTGAGACAAGAAAATCCCATTAACGGGATTACATTATTCGTCACCCGACGAGGCTCTGCCGAGTTGAGTTGGATCAACAGAAAAACAAATCAAAATCAATTCCAAGCTAATTGTAAAATATTTTTCAATGCGCATTCGATCAAAATATGGCTATGAATGTCAATGTTAAGTACACCAAAACGAGAATTATTTTTAACCAATGTAGAGCGTGCAACGAAGTTCAAAGATTGCTCGGCAGTGGAATGTGCTCATTAATATTGTCAATGTCTATTGAGTAATCTTCAGTTGTGTCTTTATTTAAATTGAAGAGAAAAAAACCTGCTCAAATTCAATTACTTTGTTTCTGGTAGTGTATTCCTTAATATTAAGCCTTAGGCAGGGAACAAAATGAGACATAATTCAAGGATTACAGCATAAGTATGGGAAAATATGAATTGGTTTTTGAAAGTAATATTTTGCTCCAAAGGGCGTGCAGTATTACTCAGAACATTGTCATTCATATTTTCTCATACAAATGCAGTGACACATAATCTTGCCCAACTGGTTGCCGTAAAAATGCACTGTTCATTTGGCACTTGTGCATCCACATGGGTTACAATTGCAAGGAAGAATTTATGGTCAGGTCTCAAATAATCACTGGATACAAGACGCTTTTCTGGAAATATGGGGTTAGTGTACATTCTTCGTTTTTCATTGCTTGTGTTTCTTACGTCATCTTGATTTGCTGTCTTCGTATGTTTCTCGTTAGGCGTATAATATTTTGGATTTAGGTTAGCTTTATTGAGAAATCGATATTTCTATCTTCTTTACTCGATATTTATATCTTCTTTACTCGATATTTCTATCTTTTATACTCGATATTTCTATCTTCTTTACTCGATATTTCTATCTTCTTTACTCGATGTTTCTATCTTCTTTGCTCGATTCCCTGTTTCCTAAAGAGCAATATTTCTTGAAACTATAACGTGTTTAAAAGAACTTACGATGTATCAGGACCAAACAGCCTGTAGTCACACAGTTGATGATGTGCCATGACCAAACAGCCTGGATTCACACAGCTGATGATGTACCAGAACCAAACAGCCTGAATTCACAGCTGATGATGTACCATGACCAAACAGCCTGGATCACACAGCTGATGATGTACCAAGACCAAACAGCCTGAATTCACACAGCTGAGATGATGTATCAAGACTAAACAGCCTAAATTCACACAGCCGATGATGTATCAAGACCAAACAGGCTGGAGTCACACAGATGATTATTTATCAGCACTGATGGTCGCGCTAGTTTTTGGTTATTTGGCAAGCTTTCATTTATGAGCTCTGCCAAATAACTCGATTTCTTGTGTGTGTGTGTCTGTCTCTATGAAAATGTTTTTATATGGTGTGGTATCAGTATCGGAGAGACCTTATGCTGCATGATAAGCGTAGCTATTTTTCTTATATTGCATTTGTTTTGGGTTTAAAAAAAAAAAATTATAACAACTTTGACAGGC
>JAQISU010000081.1:697500-880000 GCA_029339505.1 Unio delphinus | reverse complement strand
ACAACATTTCAAAGTTGCATTGTAATAAATTAATCGTTACACATGATATGACAATACAAACTCAATAAACTTCGCATATCAAATGAAATATAAATTTAGCACTCACCTCTATGGCTTAACACAAATGGAGAACATGCACTCCTCGACAAGATCCAGAACAATCAGTGTGTCTGTTATAAATTGATCTTGCTTAAATCCATAGGACAATAAGCAATATTTAGGGTAAAATACCCGTGCATATCACGATTATAATGTCCCTCGCCGCACGTAATTTCCAGCGAGATACATTTGTTCCGTTACTTACCTGGAAAAAACACTTGTTCACCCTAGATAACGTTGTACGCATACACAACGAAAAATAGTCAAATATTTCTCGAGCATAACAAAAGTTGGTTTTCTGGCCTAATTCTGTGACATAACCCACTGATAAAGTTTAATGCTTTACATATATAATGTATATACACTGTATCAAAAATCAACTTTTGTGGCATCAAAACTATTTTTATACCATATTGCTTAACACATTTTTTTGCCAGAGCTCAAATTTACGAGTTACTCGAATATTAAATTGGCGTTCGGATAGATGATAAACTCAAGAAAAAATATGTTAAGTATTCCCAATTATCTTTTATGCTATTTCTTCTTTAATTTAGTTGTTTTACTGTTTCAGAGGAAAACTGCATCTAGGAAAACAAGACTATGAAAACACAAACGTTCCAGAATGAAACTAGATACTGTGAAGAAGAATTTTTCCTGAAGATCGATAGTTGTCAGTTGTCGAAATAAATAACCTATAAATACTAAAAATGTATCAATTTGTAAGATATATATCTATAGCTATATATATGCCAGTCTCATTATTTAACCATATTTATGTGATAGTTCAGTTATGATTGCTTTTAATACTTTTACCTTGTTTCCATTTATCACAAAATATTAAAACCATCCATCGTTGATGGCATATGACTGCTGTATTTTTGTATCTGTTTTCAGAGACATGCTTCATTATGTTTCTAACGACACCATTGTTTCCATCATTCTTTGTTAATGAATGTGTGTTATCATAGTGATCTCTTTTGTAGCACCCGAATCAGAATTTTGTTCAATAAGTGTTTCCAAACATAGGTTTCCAATGTTGCAGGGATTATTCATAGCTTCCAATCACACCAGATTTTAGACACAACACTCATCATTCATAAACTTCTTTGATTTAAAAATGAAATCAGACTACAAATAAAACTCAAAATTTCGCACAATTTACTGTTTGGAATCAATGACAAATTGTGATCAGGTAAATGCATTCCAGAATGTTTTTTAATTTTATATTTATACTAACTTGTTATAATGAGTTCTGGTTTGTCAAAATTGAGGATTGTACAGGTTTTGGAAAAGTCCACATTTTGGATTACCTAGTCCACATTTTGAGTCAAAAATTCTAACTTGTATAAAACAATTCCAAGTAATCATATTTTTAAAAATATAATCAATTAAATAATTGTATGTTATGTATCTTTAACAACATTGGCAGGATTGGAGTATCATTTGTAAGTAAATTTTTACAAAATAGTAAATTCATATTTCTTCTTTCATTCCCTCCCCCTTGCAATTCTTGAGATTCAAAGTGCTTATTCGTCTTTGATCCTATTCATCAGAATATATTTTTCAAGATAGATTCATCTGAATTGGTGAATTGTCAGTGGACATAATGTAACATAATCGAGCTGACACCCTTTAGACTGGACTGGTTTTAAAAACAATGAAAAGTAGTAAGTAACTTAGTAGTAAAAGTAGTAACCTTTACAAAGCAAAGAGAAAGTAGTAACCGTTCCGTATAGAAAGGGAAAGTTTTGTAGAGGTGTTAGTTGTTTGTCATCGATAGAATCTTATAAATATTTTTTTTTTCTGTCAGCATGAAAATCATATATAATAATGTTATTATTCCTCATGAATTACGGTTTTTACTAATAAAAATCGTGAAAATTATCCGCCTTGATAAAATCAAAGTGTAAATTCTGATAGTGTGTTTACTAGTGAAAAACGTAAATTCTGATAGTGTGTTTACTAGTGAAAAACGTAAATTCTGATAGTGTGTTTACTAGTGAAAAACGTAAATTCTGATAGTGTGTTTACTAGTGAAAAACGTAAATTCTGATAGTGTGTTTACTAGTGAAAAACGTAAATTCTGATAGTGTGTTTACTAGTGAAAAACGTAAATTCTGATAGTGTGTTTACTAGTGAAAAACGTAAATTCTGATAGTGTGTTTACTAGTGAAAAACGTAAATTCTGATAGTGTGTTTACTAGTGAAAAACGTAAATTATGATAGTGTGTTTACTAGTGAAAAACGTAAATTCTGATAGTGTGTTTACTAGTGAAAAACGTAAATTATGATAGTGTGTTTACTAGTGAAAAACGTAAATTCTGATAGTGTGTTTACTAGTGAAAAACGTAAATTCTGATAGTGTGTTTACTAGTGAAAAACGTAAATTCTGATAGTGTGTTTACTAGTGAAAAACGTAAATTCTGATAGTGTGTTTACTAGTGAAAAACGTAAATTATGATAGTGTGTTTACTAGTGAAAAACGTAAATTCTGATAGGTTAAATGGTAGTAAAACCGTGAAAATCATATCAAAAACAGAAAAATATAATAAATTCTATTTATTTTTAACAGAATTAAAATCTAATCGGAAATTTATTTAAAAATATTATTTCTCATGAATTACACATTCTGAAAGGGTATTACATAGTAAATCGTAAAAATCATCCGAATTGCACATTCTGATGTGGTAAATTGTAGTAAAATTCACGAAAATCATCCCATTTCCAAATTCTGGTGGGGTGTTTAATAGTAAAATTAACGAAATTCGTCCGATTTACACATCCTGATAGGGTATTTACTAGTAAAAACCACAAAAATCCTATTAGCAATAGAAAAATATAATAAATACTATTTTTGTGTTGGAATGAAAATCATCAAACATTTATATAAGAATATTATTTCTGATAATTTACAAATTATGATAAGGTATTTACTACTAAAAAATTATGATAGGGTGTTTACTAGCAAAATTCACTAATATCGTCCGAATTATACATTCTCCTAGGGTAAATGGAAGTAAAATTCACGAAAATTATCCCCCTTGATAAAAGCCAAGGTGCAAATTCGTATAGGTTACATGGTAGAAAATCCTCTCAGAAACAGAAAAAAATATGTTGTTTTCAGATAATTGACTTATCCGATCGAGAGTGTCATTAAGACTTTATATAAGGATTCAGTTGTTTACTTTCCCCAGATAAATCAATCAAGTTCCTGATCTGGTCCATGAATTTCAAATTAATTCTGGTAAAGTAAATTATTATGATATCGGAGATATACCGGATTAACTGACTCTTGTACAATCAAACGCCCATGGGATACTTGAACGGTGCATGTATACATAGTATATCCCTGCCTGATTTTATATTTCTGTGTTTGTCTGATAACTTCCATCATTTACGTCACATGCATGATTGTCAGCGATTATTGATGTTATATTTACAATTCCGGGTGATATATGTCATTAAGCGATTTTTTTATTCTTCAGTTCTTAAGTTTCAAATTCTGACAGTGTAAAATTTCACAAATCCGCTTCAGATATTTTATAATGATCGATATATAATTACCTAATGGTTGTTATTTTTCTATTCGCAAAATCATAAGTGCTATCGTTTATTATATTAGCAATGAACTGATTAGAATATTTAAGGTCTGACCTAACTTGATTTAAGTGTTGCATCGACTCAATGATTTTTCCCTTTAGATCGTTATTAGGATACTCTAAAATATAATCGTTAAATAATCGCGCTAATGTCGTTAACATAGTTGTGTGTTCCACTTTAATTTCATTAGCAAGTGATTTGAAATTTATTTCATAAACAGTTTCATCAAGTGTTATCAGATCAACGTACGTGTTTGAAAAAAGCGGTTTGATATATCTTCTATCATTAACTGTATCCGCTATATGTATCGCAATATTCTGGATCCTTTTATCATTTCTTTTCATTTTTTGCAAAATCATCTAACTTTGGTTCAGGTATTGGTAAGGGTGGCTTCAGGCCACCCTAAAACGGTTCTTATCAATGATTGATAAATACCCAAGACATAGTCCTGCGAATTTATCTCAATCGCGCCAGAAAATGTTCGTTTGTGAACTGTTATGGTTATTTTTTTTTATTCTTTTCCTGTAATGATTTAATTATACGCTTGAATAAATCATGTATTTGTTCGATTTGATAAGAACCCATTGGAATACCAACAATGACACAAATATTTTGCAAATACTAGTGTATTATTTGACTGTTGACCCCCGAATGATTTTGATCGGTCATTTGGCCGACTGTAATATATTAATAATTAAGCAAGTTCAGTTTCTTTTACGGGAAACGCATTTGGAAAGTTCATGCTGAATTCAGGGTTGGTGAAAGCTCTTGAGATAATTGTTGTTTTTGGTGGGGTTGTAATCGTAACGATATGTTGCAGTAGTTTTAGCAACATTATTATTATTATTATTATTATTATTATTATTATTATTATTATTATTTTCTTAAACAGACGTCGTTGTCTCGTAGTAAATCCTAATCATCGCTGAGAACTATTTATATTATATTATTCCATCGTTAGATGAGATCAGCGAGGATAATTTTGGAATATGCAACAGACGCGATATGTAACTTAAGTATATACTCGTGTATTTTATTTTGACTGCATCTAGATATTTGTTTGCAATTATATTAAGAACAGCAGCTATTGTTGTTGAAGCTGAAACCCAAAATGTTACAACTGATGGGACAATCACTAATGGCCTTGTGGTTGATATCAATAAACCAGTTCCAGCAATAATGCTCATTCTCAATTATGTCAACTACGAATACACGCCTGCGATATTTTTTTTTTATTTTTACCGTATATATATGTCAATGAGACTTTTTAGGTTTCTTTTGTAATTAACGCACTTGAATTTCCCCGTAAATAACTACCATTTTACTCTAAGATCTCTCTATCAGACCATTACTCGTGTACTTCTGTACAGCTGTATGAGGTGGTTTATTTGATTTTGATACAGCATCAAGTACAACAATTACGTCTCTGCCACATATTGGTGGGTCAGTTTGTATGCGTTGGTAATGTTGAAAACCAAACCGGGAATTTACTTCGTACAGTGTTGACATACTCGATACATTCTTTTTGCAGGGCTAACCCATACGAATCGAAATAAATAATTCCAGGGGGATCACTCGCGTGCGTGGTCCACTGAGCTGCTGATCCGATGCTGTTATCGATAATAATGATCCCAGCTGCAGTGCTGTTTGTTATGGAAAGTAACTGGTCTCGCATAAAAATACCTCTGAAGTATTTTATTCCTAATTTTTGAGCAGCATCGATTAAATCGAAATTTGATATTGGTGTTTTTAAATCGTCTCAGACCTCTTCCGTAACAGTCTGGAGTCCCGGTAATCTTAGACCCTTTAATTTTCTCTTCTTTTTGTTGTATATGCGCCCTTATATGTATATGTTGCTTTCTTTAATACCATTCCCGCAATTGTCCCGACAACACCAAGGGAAGCAGCTTTTGCGACAGCAGGGGCATCTTCCGCGTTTAATGCTGGTATAGCCGCCAGAAGTGAAAATATTTCACCTGATTAAATTATATTTGAAATAGCACCCGATGATAGGTTAAGTGAGATTCCGGTTTTATCTCTCTTCGAATCATTGAATTTGTTCAGCTGACGTGTTGTCAGTGACATCTTATTCTGACCACCCGTGATCTGATTATGTTTTAATGTTTTTTTTGTAGTTCCACGTTTCTTTAAGCTGAATTAGATTATAGCTTTCTAATCTGATCAGATGTCAGGGTAGCAATAACATGATTGTAGGATATTTATCATATTACGAGTGATCTAATTGTTTTATAAACTTTCTACTGGTTTATCAATGACTCATTCTTCAACCAATACCTTCTAGTAGCATCGTTTTATCACTGAGTATAATAGCGATAACTCTGTAATTAGAGATAAGGGGTGGAGCAACTGGAAGAGTTACACGAGCTCAGAAGTAAATATCAACGACAGTCTGTCTAGTTTTAATCAAGATGCTCCAAGGAAAGGTAATAAATCAGATACATTTTTATAAAATCTAAGTGTGATATTTGCAGATCGGTTCCTATATTTTGATCACGTCTCATACATGTTATTAAACGAAGATACGTGCGTACTATTTGGTGTTGTTCAAAATTAAATAAAATATCTTCAGATGGTTGTTGTTGGTCGTTAATTCTTAATGAGACTTCAGAAACACCAAGTTGGTCAAATACCATATGGCTGCGCGTTTGTGAATTTAATCATGTACGATCTTTTAGCGCAATAAATATATGTCGCGGCGCAGAAACATCCGGTTGTGTTACTATGTGCCAAGTAAATATACCATTAATCTCACTCTCAGTACTATGTTGTTGTTAGCCATGAAAACAATGATTTTCTACCTCTATCTATAAATGACAATATTTATCCTCATTAATCGATGGAGTCATTACTGGCATCCATAATGAGTTTTGTGATATTTACTTTACCAGCTGCAGCGCCAGTTTCTCGCCAGACTGCATCATTACTATCACCTTTTCTTACAAGCACTACTGTATGTTTAGCTCCCAGTATAACCTTTCGAACATTTCTGCAAAATCCAAATATATGAGATAGTGGAATTGCACAGGAATTTTTTTACAATTACCTAACAAGCTTGCTGCACTTCTTGCAAATCATACGTTGTATGTAGCACTAACATCTTTTATAATATCGAAAGCAACAGCGGGTCCATTTTCATATTCAAAATCATCTGATTGTGGAACAGCTGCAGTATTTTGTCCACAATTTAACATACTGAATGTAATCAGCATAATCAGTAATATCTTTTGCAAACATCATTGATGGACCTGTTGATCTTGTATACCCATCAGAATACCTTGCTAAACCTATTATTGTTGTGGCAACATCGACTTCCTTCTGAACATATTCAGTCTCTCTTCCATCAATCATATAAGTAGCGTTAACTAATGCCTTAATTCCGTTGTTAACAAAACTAACTCGTACATTCTCTGCATATGGCGTATCTGCTGCAACATTTGTTATAAGTTCTCCTTCTACTTCAATAAATGCTTCAGCGGGTAAGAAATATCTACTTGTATCCTGAACTTTAACTTTAAGTTCAATTCTCCCGCTCCTCCCTTGATTTGTTGTATTGCGTCATTTTGATTCATCCTTGAGAACTGGTGAGATATGCGCTAAAGAATGTTGCAAAAAGGCATTCAGAAAAATGACTAAAATAATACAAATATCCAAAAGTATGACATTCGATGTTTGAAGATTAACTACATTCAGAGAAAATAAAACTGCTGAACATCAGTTTGTGATTTGTGTCCTCAATACAAGACATTCACAAACCTTGCACAATAAATGCAATGTAGAGAACTCTATTGTGCAGAAACCATTTTCCTTCTTTCGTTCGGTAATGATCTTGAAGCTCACAGTAGTTAGAGATTTATGATTGACGGCTAAATTTAAATTGCGCAATGGAAATTAGTAACAGAAACAGCAACAGAGAGGCTGGACAGACCTTTTGCTGAAACATTTGCTTTGAAATAAAACTTCCTACCAAAATTAAAAATATAAGGTTAATAACGCCAAACCAAATCATCTTACAGACTGAGAGTTTCACTAATTTGATTAGCTTATTCTGTTACTTAATCTTTTGTCGCTAGTGTTTTTCAAATTTTGTATGTGTGCTTTGTTTTCCCGCTAGACGTTTTTACTGAGGTCCCATCCTCTCTGCTGCTCTTTAGGTTTGATTATATCGTCACTATATCAAACTAGCTCCTAAATCTTAACCGAAGCTTTTATCAAAACCTACACGATGTATTTATCTAGTAATGTTATATATCCGTGTGGTGTATCTTGCGCATGAAAAGAAGTTTTTAAATTTAATTATATCCACATCCCCTGAACTCGAAGTATTATAATTATTTCTTAAAGTATGTATATCAACACCACTGAATACAGGTAAAATATTACAGTTATCTCTGATTACTTTAAGTATTTGTATATATCGCTGAGCACAATAAATCATATCTGTGTTTGTATGTCTGCTTCGAGAAAATAATCTTCCCAGATATGATTGTTTATCTAGCATTACATCATCATAAACAACTAAATTATTAATTGATCCATCAAGGTCATCAACACTCGGCGCATCATTAATATCAGTGATAAAATTAATAATATCACCTCTTCATTTAATAATGTTTGCGTTCTCATTTAAATCTTTAAAACAGCGTAGGATCTCTGATCAGCAACAGATGGTGCCACTAAATATACTGTATCATTCTATAAACATCTCATTATTAAATTAAGCAACAATTGTGACTTTTCATTTCCAGACTGACATATTATTATCATTTTGATATAAATCAGAAACATTGACATCAAGTTGGTTACTTATTCCTTATTCACGATTGTATAAGGAACAACATAGATAAGGAATAAGTAACCAACTTGATGTCAATATCGGAAGCGCTGGATGACGTGTGACTGGTTCTTGTTTTCGTGTCACTAAGAAATCAATAACATTTATGGTATAGAAATATAATAAATAATATGAATTTATATTGTATCTGATGCAGAGCATCCACCCCTACAAATGGATTAACAATAATAATAACAAAAACTATAAAGCGTGCACTTACAAGCAATTCTATGAAATGTGGTATACAACTATTAATTTATCTTCCTGACAGGTGAAATACAAATAGGCAGTGATTTCGCTATTTCATTAGGAAAATTATCAGCAGATACTCATGGGGCTAAATACACAGGATAAACATGTTCCTGCATATAATTATTGTGTTCCTGGAATCCGACTTGATATCCGACTTCACGAGCGAGATCAACCAAGAAATGGAGAGTATCCAATAAAAGATATTGATCAAGCATGCAACGTTCAAAATGAGCGTCTAAAAAATTCAAAATTTACAACAATGACATGTTGAAGATAACAAGGTGATTCACACATTGAATTCCATTATTTATTTTTAAAAATATCTCAGAAAAACCTATTTAAAAGGTAATCTAACAATATTGGCTGGTAATTAATCAACCGATTATTATTGTTATTATAGCCTAAGATCCTATTAGAGTTTTAGAACAGTGGCGGATTATTAAATTCGCTGATGCAGCAAAATTTCACGTTATGTTGCTGCAAATTGGTTAACACGAGGGGCAATACAGCAAATTTATATACCATCACCTAAACGAGCACGCACATTTTGAATTCAGCATTCCTAATGACGTTCATCAGTTGAATATTTTGTTTTTACGTCATGATAACATTCAAGTTGGATGACGTCAATATGCATACACATACGCGTTAACTGATGTTGACGTTGCAATTAGATATTAAAGTTTTAAATTCTTTTTGAATGAATTGATAAACGACTACCGTTGTGATGGCCACAACTACTACACGTTGATCCTGGTGGCAAAGAATTTCTTCATCTATAATGAAAGAACATGGCGTCAAAATCAGACGAGGACATACCGCAATGTATCGTGATCAGGCAATTGTTGAGCGATTTAATCAAACACTCGCTGAACAATTATTTTGGATGTCAAAATGCAAAGGAATAATCCACGAACAATGATCAAAAAGATATGAGATCTAGGGAATCGGTTACAATAATATCAAGTGTGATAGCTACATTAGCTAAATAATGAGGTTACTAGTGCAATTTGTATAAAACCTTATATTGCAATCCAACAAACCCAGATACCAATACAACGACATGATTTTTTATTTTAAAAAATCCAGTAATGTAGGTAATTAAAGATATTTAAATGAAAGCGGTTAACTAGAAGGCGGTAAAGAAAGAACGACTGGTCATATTTGGAGTGTAACTACGAATAAAATTTCAAGTGTGGTAAGATCGACGGGTTGAATTGAAATCGATATATTAGATTTAATTCCTCCTCAACGAGGATTTGTACGTGAACAATTAGTAATTCCTGAAGATGTACAATTATTATCCGCTTCACTTTACTAGCGCATAGACCCTGACTATACTCAAGACAGGTTAGCATCTCTTTGTCACGCGTAAGAACAAGACTATTATTAATTGTCTGGGATTATTATATGAATATTGCCACACCATTACTGTATTACAGCTCGCACAATGATTATTTTGTCTTTGTATTAATGTCATTATAAAATCAACATTGAGATTAAATTCGCGTTTAGTTTTTGTATCACACTGTTTACAACTAATTTATGTTTCTTGCTTTATCTTCGACAGCAACTTCACTGTTGTTGTCATTAGTTTCATTTAGTGGTCGGCAACCTTTTGATAATAGTGTGCCATGATAGGAATTATAATTCATCCAGCGTGTCAACAACCTATATTACTATAAGTCTACCTACTCTACCATATATTTACATATTATATAAATCCTCGTATATATATAACTACTATTATAACAAATAAATTTGATCTTGAATTTATTTTTTTAATGTTTAATTAAAGACATTGACCATGAAAACTTCAATTGAATGTGATTAATCTGTATCAATTAATGTGTGCCTTGTCCTGGCATTCTCTTGTTTAATTGCTCAATATCAGGTACATATTCGGTCACTCTCAGCTTCACACAGGCTTCTGAGTGTTCCCGTGTTAGGCGACTTATGTGTGGACTTTAAACAGCTGTCATGTAAGAAAAAATCTGTTTGCATGTATAAGTTGGAAAAAAAGCTGAAAGTAGAGCAAATGCAACTTTCTTCAAAACAGATGAATGCTTCAGAAGGGATGTCCAACAGTTAAAAATAGCAGCTGACTTTTCTAAGCATTTTCTTTCCAGAGATTTCCGCAATTCGGCAAATTATGATGTCCATAATTCAGATGTCTTAATTTCAACATGTTGCATTTCACAATCGTCAATATCCATCCACCTAAAAAGATTCAGATCTAATTGGCTAGCAGCCAGATCAAGCAAGTCAGGCTTGATGGGGTATCAAAATATGGTTCCATGAATTCAAAAGTCTTGACTTCCGTTTAGCAAACTCCACTTTATGTGTTTCAATGTACTTCCGAAGCTCATCTGTAATCACTGTAAATCGATTTTAATGAGCCTTCACATTTTGGAAGTATTTTAATGTATTGTAGCTAATATCACGGCAAAATATGTGCAGTTTCAACGCGAATCCTTTCCAGTAGCCAAAACCTTCAAGTACTGGTTGACCTTGTCCTTGTAAATGCACGTTAAACTCATTTAAAAGTGTCGTTATGTCTGTAAGAAAAATCCGTTTCGACAGCCATCCCTCATCATTCAATTCCGGAAAATGTTCTTTTTCATCAAGAAACACCTTAATTGCTTCCAGACAAGAAGCGATCTATTCACGACTTTACCTCGACTAAGTCAACGAACATTGCTGTACGATAGAAGACCTGCAAATTCACTCTCAGCTTTTTGTAGAAGGGACTTGAATTGCCAGTGAATCAATGAAGAGCGGGAAACTATAAAGTTAACATCCGTTGTCATCACCGAGTGCAAGTTCAATGGTAAGATCTTTACACACAAACTCTCCTGGTGTATAATGCAATAGAAGTTTAATAGTCGACGTCCAACGTATTCTCAAGACGTTTGACAAATCCTTTCTTTTTTGCCAAGCACTGCAGCAGCATCATCAATTGCTACACATAATAATTTCTTCAACTCGATGTTCTGATTTTTAACATAGCTTACGAATGCAGTCAGAATGTCATCTGCATTGGTTGTATGATGAAGAGCTAACAAGCATTATTTTCACAATATCGTGCGACTACAGCTAGGCGTGACAAGTCATCCAAGTCAACGCTTTCATCACGAACGACACTAAATATATACAATAGCTTGATTTAATCCAGTCGTTTGTTTAACTGTTAAATTTTAAGACAAATCAGTAATGCGTCTCTCAATTGATCTTTCAGAAGTTGGTATTTCTCTAATCCGAGTTGGAATAGTTTCTTTATTTAGTAAATCACTAAACCGACTTTCAGCACTGCGCAAAAAGGTTTCTTTGATGTACTCTCCATTTGTAAAAATATGCCTTTAGAAGCCACACAATTTTGTAACTACATTCAGTAGCTTTATTCATCATTCCAACTGCTTGACTCAAAATACTAGTTTGTTTCTTGAAAACAGAAATAACCCTTTTAAAGGCTTAATATTTCTCTTCAGAGGTTTTTAACTTGGATTGATGTTTAGTTTCATAGTGTCTTTGTACACTGGACGTGCGACACACAACACTTTCACAACAGAAAGCAAAAACAGTACGATCCTGTTGTTGTATAAATTGATATTCTTTTGTCCAAATTTTGTTATGGGCGTTGATCAAGCTTTTGCTTTTATTCGGCCATTTTAAGGGCACTGTATTACTGATATTATCGTTTGGATAATATCACGTTTTGTGCACCTGTAAAAAGTTGCAACAATATATACAAATATGTTGAAATTATAGTAAATATAAGAAAATCATCAGTTTAGCTAATTCTGAAAGATAACATTTGATAATGCTCCTTGCAAGAACATAACAAATAGCAATGAAACTATAAACGTTTAAGACATTGGCCGCGTCCCTCAGTAGTGGCAGTATATAGTGACTGGTGTAGCAGCTTCGGCACCACATTAATATAACCTGCTACTGGCCAGTGAAAGCGGATGTGTGGCGAGACCTAGATAATGCAATAAATATTAAGAAAATGATAAGGCGCCGTCATGAGCACGCATCAGCCATCATGCTGGAGTACGTTGTTTTGACTTGCATTGAAAACAATCTTTTTCTCACATATTACCTTTGGGGGGAAGGGTCTTTCGCGTGCCATTGAAAATCGCTCTGCGTGCCAAGGTTGGCACGCATGCAGTAGGTTCCCGACCCCTGGAACTTCGATTATTATTTTCTGTGTATTCTATGATAATCCTCCGCAGCTTTGAGACTCTTCTCAATCGAGACACTGTTAGATAAATTAAGTTTGACCATTAGATACGATAATCAACAATCAAAACAACTCAATCAGAAATAGTTAATCCTAATTGTCACTGAATATTCTAGCATCCATGAAGTGTTTGCCACGAGGTGAGCCCAGGTTACCAAAAAAATGTCCACTTGAGCTGCTTCAGTATCCATGATTGTAGGTTAATGGAGTCAAGAATGGTTATGAACATTACAATTGTAAGCAGTTACCAGGGGTTGCAATATTGAGTGCAGGCAGACTACCTCTAGAATGTCTACTATAAAAGTCTTGTCCAGAGCTCCTAAACTGTATCCAGTTAAGGAAGCAATAAGAGATCTGATGATGAATTCGTCCCACAAAGTTGTTCCAAACTGGGTAGAAGTTTAGAGTCACCTTAACCTGATGTTAGGCTACAGTCATTGATTAAGAGTTCTTGATTGACAAATCAGGTAGATTCTTGCTCTGTTGTAAAACAAATGGGTGCGACAAGGCAGGGATACCACCTCAGACTGTTCTGTATCAATCTCATAGGCACCGATGCATTCAGAAAGGGCCTCTATCAGGCAGGACATGGGGAAACATTAGTGTAAACCAGCTACTCCTCTAGGGTATATGACGGACTGTTCTTGGCAGTAGACTCAGAAGGCAGTAGATGGCTATCCACCACCCTAGAGAGCTTGGAAAATATCCATTCCTGTCCTATTGATTTATCCAATATCAATATGCTATGTATATCAATAGCCCACACCAATGACCTCACTACCATATGGTCATGGTCCATCCAAAAATACAAGGCATGTAGGAAAAGGACAACTAGATATCTTGTAGTGGAAGGCCACACCTCATAGAGATTTAGATAAATAATAGATAAGGTGGGATCTAGTCTCCTTCCCTAATCTGGCTACTTGACACTAACTTTGAAATGGAGTCTGTGTTCAAAAACTGGGTACATAATATGAAGGAAAATGGTTTGTGCATTCTTTGTTACCAAAGGAATGTGAATTAAAATGATTTGTAATGAAGAATAATAAGAATCAACATGAATTTGTAGCCACAATTATGACAAGATAAGGAAAGTTCACCAAATACCCAAGCATGAAAAAAGGCACAATCAAATTTTATTTTTGTCTTCTAATCACTAATGTTAATAGAATAAAGAAGGGTAAAAGCAAATAGCATACAACATGCAAAGATTATCAAATTCAGATAATTCAAGAGCAAGTGGGAGCTTAATAAACTGATTTAAAAGCAATTTGATCAGGTTATTAATGAATACCAATGTGAACTAATGTGTATCAATGATTTTGTTGTAGGAATTAACGCCATGTTGCAGCAAAAGATAGGCTAAACATGGCGACCAGTATTAATGGTGGAGTAAGAACCCAGGAAACCCCCAGAAAGAACCACCAACCCACGAGAAGCTACTGGCAAGCTTTCTCACATACCCATATTAGTTGAATCTTTGATTCGTAACGACGCAGAAGGGATAAGGCAGTTATCCATAACGGAGATCGCTTTAGAACCCCGGTCACTCGGGGCCCCCGTATTAATGTGTACTAAAGTGTATTAATGTGTATTGATGTGTACTTATATATACTGATTTGTACTAATGCGTATTCGTGTGTAATAATGTGTATTAATGTCTACTAATGTGAACTGTTGTGCATAAATATGTATTAATGTGCACTAATGTGCACTTAGAAGATATTGCTAACATTGTTGGCATCCTTTAGACTCGACAGACAATGGATATGCGCCCATGACAGATGTCACGGTTAGTGGCTGTGCAGCATCAGCAGTGGCTATGTAGCCCGACAAGGCAGTGGCAGTACTTGCTGCATTTTGAAAGATGAGTCTGGTTTGTGTTGGAGCTGCTTCTTCTTTCTCAGAGATCGCTTTTCATCAGCTAGGAAGCGTAGTTTGTCCTCACCAGTTTTTAAACCAGTGATCAGAGATAGTTGCCACCTGGGTCTGTCTAGAGCAAACTCTACCCACCCCGATGTTGAATTCGATTTCAAAGGCTTTTATGTCATGCTTGTAGCAGACATCCTTGAAGTGGAGATGTAGCCATCCGATTGATCTTTTGTCAGAAGCAAGTTCCGAATAAAGAAGTTCTGAATAAAGTAGGTCTTTGTGAATTTCTCCATCATCCATCTGACGTACATGGCCCAGTCAAAAGATACAACATTGGCAGAGGAGATTGACCATGTTGGGAATATTAACACGTTCAAGCACCTCGTTGTTTGTTACTCAATCACTCCAAGTGATCCCGAGTATGAGTCAGGGACATACATGCGTAAGGCGATCAATCTTTTCTCTTGTAAGCTGTACAGAGTCAGGTTTCACTGGCATACAGAAGAGTGCTACACAGGCACATTACATGGATATCCTAGTGTTCAGGGTCTGCATACTGTTGTTCCAAACTCTTTGCAACAACCTGGATAGAGTTGTTGATGCCTTTCATTATTGCTTGTTGAGCTCAGAATCGAGCAATAAGTTGTTGGTGATGGTAGAACCAAGATAAGTGAACTGGCTGACTAGCCCAATTTCATAGTTGTTCATGATAATGCTTGGGGAGTATGCATTCTGAGCCATCAAATTTGTTTTCTTTAGGCTGATGTGCAGCCAAAAATCATTTCATGCATTAGCAAAGTGATCCACCAGGTGCTGTAACTCAGCTTCTGTGTGTGGCTAGAGCGGCGTCATATGTGAATAGTATGTCCCTGATGGATGCTTCACACACTGTGCTCTTTGCCTTTAGTCATGACAAGTTAAACAATTGGTCGTCTGATCGAGTATGCAGATAAATTCCTTCTTTGTACATACCAAAGGCATACTTGAGCAGGAGAGCAAAATAGATGCCTAAGAGCGTGGGGGCTATGATGCAACTCTGTTTCACTCTGCTGAGGATGTTGAAGGAGTCAGACATTGAGCCACCATACTGCACTGTCAAGTCATCGTAAAAGAACTGTATCATGATTGGCAGCATTGGAGGGCATCCTATCTTTGCCAGGATTGTAAAGAATCCATCTCTACTGACAATATCGAACACCTTGGTGAGTTCTATCAAGGCCAGGAAGAGGGGTTTGTGTTGTTCTCTGCATTTCTCCTGCAGCTGTCTGATCGAGACGATCATGTTGATTGTGGACCTCTCAGTGCTAAACTCACACTGTGACTCTGGATATATTTTGTCAGCAAGCATCTGCAGTCTGTTCAGGATGACACATGCGAAGACATTGCCCACGAAGTTAAGAAAGTGGTATGCCCCTGTAGTTGTGCAGTCACTTCTGTCGCCTTTGTTCTTGTACTAGGTTACGATGTTGGCATCTCTCATGTCCTGATGCACTGCACCTTCATCCCATCACTGGCAAAGGAGGTTGTGTAGGTTTGTGAGCAGCACAATGCAGCCATATTTGATGACTTCTGCTGGGACGCCACCCTTCTCTGGGGCTTTACCTAAGGTCTTCTTTAGTTGGTAATAGATACATAAAAGTTAATTTGCTTATCTTCAGAACTGATGATAATCATCTCCACAAGGAAATGGAAGATGACATCAAATATATAAGGTATCTTAGGGGTGATGAAGTGTTCTGGAATGATCTGTTTCATACTAATGGAGGACAAATACAGCTGATACAGTCAGGGTATTTTCAACCTGGAAAAATGCCAGCTACGTAATAGTAATAAGTATGTAATGTTGATATTAAATTTATGAATTGCCCTACGTAAATTTAAGTTTCTGTATGCATTTTTCACTTGTCTAAAAGGTGAAAGGTTTGTATATAGCATATCCATTGTTTGTCTTAGCATCAAAAAGGTATTATTAAAAGAGTATACAGAGGACACATTTTTACATACAAGATATACATTATAAAGTTGAGAAACCCAATACGAAAACGGAAATTGAGGAAAATGACTTATTTCATGCTGTATCCGAAATCTAATCAAAGCTGCAATATTACTTATAGATCTTGAAAATTCATGGATAATTTAGTAAAAAATCTAAACTAATTTATATTCATGAAATATACTTTTAGCTTAAGTTTTTGGCTTATTTTGAAACTAATTTTTATTAGGTCGGTTCTTGTAAACTGCATCACATTAGGGTTGTGAAAAAAAAATGCCAATATTGACGGTCAATGTTCACAATTTTAGTGTCCATTTCTAACCTTAAAACAATGCCTTGTAACCTTGATATGGCCAAGGTTACTAGATTTTATCAAGTCTTAATAAACTCATAAGAATATAAACATTGTCAGACTTTGTTTTACGATACTACTGCTGTGTTCTTATTTAAATATTATCACGCTTTTCTGTAAGAGCCTCATGCCATCTCGTATTAATGTTGCCTGGTTTTGCTATAAGACACCATGTCATCTTATAGAAACATTGTCAGGCATTGTTGTAAGATACTAGTGTCATATATGAACAATGTCAGGCTTTGTTGTAAGATACTAGTGTCAGATATAAACATTGTCAGGCTTTATTGTCAGATACTAGTTTAATCCTACATAAACTTTGTCAGGCTTGGTTGTAAATATACTAGTGTCATATATAAACATCGTCAGGATTTGTTGTAAGATACTAGTTTAATCCTACATCAACTTTCTCAGGTTTGATTGTAAATATACTAGTGTCATATATAAACATTGTCAGGCTTTGTTGTAAGATACTACAATATTATATAGACATTGTCAGGCTTTGTTGTAAGATACTACAATAATATATAGACATTGTCAGGCTTTGTTGTAAGATACTAGTGAGACCTGAGTTTCTCCACATCTGACTGGAGGATTTTCTTCTTTCGGCTTCAGGGTGACGTATGTTCAGTGATATTCTTATTTAAACACTAAGTCATTTTTGCACACCATTGTTTATATCCAGATATACAAATACTAAAGTTATGTGCACCTCTACACAACAGTTTAGTTATATGGTTCCCTGACATAGTTGTCTGCTCTAATAATATATATCTCTCCCTTTATATACATCTATAACTATTATGTCTCAGTCCCTTTATGAAGTGTCTCTATTATATTGCTTTTTCATATCCCGGTTTTTTGTATATTATGTGCAAGAGGGAGCAAAGGTCCCACGATCTGGAGATAGGACGCGCAAGAAGAAAAGGCGATGAGACTATGAGGATATAACATATTGTATGGTAAAAGAAAAATAGCATGGCAAAGGAAAGAAAATACAAAGGAGATAAAGTACATTGAACAGTTTTTCAAGGTCAAAAGTGTTGAACACGAGGACTGTGGATATTTACACTACATGTACAAAGAAGGAGCGCAGTTCTTAAATGCCTCGAGAATACCCAGGGAAAACTTTCTAAGTTCAACAGAGATAATGATAGCTATTAAAGTCACAAATCCAGGATATATCAACAAGCTTGACTCAGTAAACCCAATGGGATCTGTAGGGTATATAATTATACCGAAAGGGAAATAACCCATACTGTCATTAGGGGAATTCCGGATGAGCAAAGGCCCCATAATTGTGGAAGAACCAGTACCATTTCAAATTAAGATTTTAAAAAAAGAGAAGAGGATAACTTTTCATTTCCGATATTCCTTTAGAGATAACATTAGAAGCAGTGGTCAAGCACTTTGAAGACAAGTTTGCAATCAAAGTAATTACATCAAGGTTGGGAACCATTGAGACAACCACAATTAAAAATGGAATGCGAATACTCGAAATAGAATAAGAACAATGAAAGACAATCAAAAGGTCCTACTTTATGCATGGCTTTCTTGTCAAAACCTGGTACAAAGGTTGTATTTACGACAAGAAATGTAAGAGGTGCTATGAGACAGGTCACACTCCCTTCAAATGTCAACAAAACGACACTGACCCAAGAAAGAGATTACAGCAACAACAACAAAAACAGCAAGACCACGATAGAGTAGAGACCTTAGAACAGGGAAAAAAATATAAAAAAAAACAATCCCTCAAAACCGAACGAGTATCACTTTAACTGATTCGACAAAGTTGACTGGAAATCAAATGCCACAAATAATAACACAACAGGAGAAACCAGGAATAGCGAGTATAATAGGAGCCCACATAATAAAACCTACAGAGAAAAGAACTGAGGGAAATACAAATCAAGCTCCAGTGGAAACATTGATATCAACAAGGAAAGAAAACACAGATATAAGATCAAATCGAATAAAATCTGCAAAAGAAATGATCACATCAGTCTCGAAAGAAAGACTAATCGAGAAAAGAACAGAAGCAATCACAAGTAAACTTCCAGTCAAAAAACAGTTACCAACAGAAAACTAGACAAATTATCTAAACCAAACGAAACAGCAACAGCAAATGTAAAAGAACAAGATTATAACACGAGACAGGTTTTTTTATAACGATGAATGCATGTAATTTAAAATGAGTTTTAAAACGTTTAAAATACAACTTAAAAAAAAAACGAATAATTTTATGTATAAAAAGGCATTATTTAAAAGAAAAATATAAAAACAAACATTAAATAATGTCAAAAAAAACCAAAATATGCTCACATAGCAAACACCAACTACCAGGACAGGCGGGCCTCCACAACTGGCCTGAGAAGATAAAAATGGGAGGGAGCGAACCCCCCCTCAAGTATATAAAATGGGTATATGATCTAGGATATATATTCGGTATATGTGATCTAGTATATATATTGGATATATGATCCAGTATATATATATATATATATATATATATATATATATATATATATATATATATGCGATGAAGATAAACCGATAATATACGATCTTACTGCTTGTTCAACACAATTTAGAGGGAATGCGGCAGTTCTGCTTTTGTTACTGTTAGCGACGCAAATCCATTGGACAATGAGTCATAAGGAATTCACACCGCTGCACGTTGAAGATGTTTTATTGCATTAAGTGTTCACATTACCTCGTTTTTATGTTGCATGTAGAGGTGTAGTGGGGTGGGGCAGAGGGGGGCAGATTAGTGGGGCGCCAAAATGGGCTCCAAACACCCTTGCTACGCCTCTGCTTGCATTCAAATTTCAGATTAAGAAAAAGATGTATTGTCACTAGCTATTAATTTTGAATGGGAGATAGATTTGATTCATTTTGTGAATACAGTGCCCTTTAGATTTTTAATTTTTTAGATGTGCATTTAAAACATATTTGTTATCCTCCAAAACGTGATATAAACCCATTGCAGAGCACTGTGTGAAGTACCGGAGTGACACTTCTAAAACACAGAGCACGCTAAAGGTTGGCTAATACCTATTTTCTACATTTTTGAACTACTATCCTGTGTTCTTACTGAAACAGTTACTTTGTTGTTAATATACTCAATCGATATGGTGATAATAATAATAATAATAATAATAATAATAATAATAATAATAATAATAATAATAAAGACTTTATTTAGAGAAGGTAACTCAATTAGTTACAGAACTAATCTACCTTGAGGCCTTCTATCTGTTATCTACAATATATACAACATGATGTGAAGAGTCTGGCTCAATGCTAAATAATTAAGGAATTTTAAATTTCAAAGCATCAAGCCTGGAACACATGCACAGGCATCTGTAAAAAAAAACATAAACATAAACAAAAACATAAAATATCATTCTGCGTTGAAACATTCAGCTTTGAAAATGATGCAAAATTACAGACATGCAGATAGTAACTTTTTTGGTACTAGCACTGTTAAATTTTCTAAAGATTTCATCCATTTAAGACATTGATTATGAAACAAAGAAATGCTAGGAGCCTGCCTTATGTCGCTGGGAATGTTGTTTCATACTACTGGATCAGTATATTGAAAACCTTCCTTGAAAATCAATTCCTTCTTTGGCCTTGGTATAATGTAATTTTTTCTTCTTATGGACCTTAAATTTGGAGTACCATCAGCATCTCTTTGGTGAAAGATATTGCTTAGATAGACAGGAATGGATTTTCTGGATACTTTTATACATCAATTTGGCTTTTATAAGAAACATCCTTTCATGTATTGTTAAAACTTTTGTATTATTCATTGCATCCTGAAAATTATCTATACATTGATCTTGAATTAAATGGCAAGCCCTATTTTGGAGCCTTATAAGTGTTGTTATGTTGGAATTAGAGGTATTACCCCAAATAACATTACAGTAGTCCATATATGGCTGAATATAACTTTTATAAAAGATGACCTATACTGAATAGGAAAGTGTGCTTTGATTTTTCTCAGTAGCCAAACATAAGAATTAACATATTTTAAATGTGTTTAGTGTGAAGAGACCAAGTAAAATTGTTATTTACGAATACATCAAGAATTCTATCTTGAGAGGTCATATTAAGGCTCACATAGTTAAAAAAAATGAAGTTTGTCACTATCTAGTCCTGCTCGTTTTTGTTGTGCTGTAACTAGTAGGGCTTTCGTATTTTCTGTATTTATGATCATACTGTTTTCCTTGCACCATACTTGAAGTCTTTTAAGAGCATCTTGTAAATCATTTTCAACTACCGTTTTAGTTTTACCAATCTCAGACAGTGTAGAATCATTTGCATAGAGGTCAGTAGAAGAAATTGAAGTTCCAATCTTAAGAGGTAAATCGTTGATAAATAGAATGAATAACAGACGTCCAAGGATAGAACCTTGTGGTACTCCACAATTATTACTTTTACTTTCAGAAAGTTGACCATTCAAAGATACTTTTTGAATTTTGAACTCTGCCGGTTGAGTAAGAAGTAAACCAGTTTAAGGAGTTTCACTGCATTCATACATCTTTAGTTGATCAAGTAAAATTTCATGGTCTACAAGATCAAAAGCTTTACGAAATCATCCATAATAGTGCCTACCATTTCTCCTTGATCTAACGCTTTCAGCCATTTATCAATCAAAGATACAAGTGCGGTTTCACAGGAGTGATTCTGGCGAAAGCCAGACTGATTATCATGAATAAGATCATAAGTGTTTAAATAGTTGAGAAAAGAATCATGTACATGTTTTTCTAGTAATTTGGAGAGACAAGGAAGGATAGAGATGGGTCTGTAGTTATTTAAATCATCTTTTGTTCCTGCTTTATGCAATGGTATAACCTTGGCAGTTTTCAATGTTTGTGGAAATTTATTAGACCTAATACTTCCATTACAAATGAATGCTATACTCTTTACAATTGCAGGTGCAACAACTTTTAATAGCCTTGGTCCAATCATATCAAGTCCTGTAGCTTTACAAACATCGATGGTTTTAAAATATTTCAACGCAAATTCTGGACTCATTTCAGGAATTTCAAATTTTATATTGTTTTGTAGTTTTTTTTGCACAAAAATGTTTGAGTTCCAGATGATCAGATGAAGTTCTGGGTTCTTTAAGTGTTTGAGCAATTTGAACAAAAAATTGTTAAAAATATCTGAGATGTCCTTTGGATTATCAGTATAAATGTCCTTATGATTGAGGGATAAAATTTCAGCTGTACGCTTACATTTGCCTGCACCAAAACCTGTAAACACTTTCCAGATAGCTTTCGGGTTATTTTGATTTTCATCCAGCACTTTTTTGTAGTGCGCTTGTTTGGCTTGATGTATCATGTTATGAACTTTATTCCTCTAAACTCTATATTCGGTTTGATTTCCTACTGATTTTAGTTGGTCTCGTTGCTTTATTGCCTATAAACCTTCTGGGGAGATCCAGCCTGGCTGATGGTCTTTCTTTATCCTGTGTGTTTTTAAGGGGCATGCTTGTCAACTCTACTGATGAACAGATCTGTCCAAGTATCTAAACCATCATCAATATCCTCAGAGATCTGGACTGTATTCCATGGAATCTGTTTTAGATCTTCCAGGAATTTAACAGTATCAAAGTTTCTAAAAGACTTATAAGTAATGGATTTATGGATATTATTTTTTGTTGATTCGCCATTGACTTTACATGCTAGAATAATTGGAAAGTGATCACTTATACCAATCTTTGGATCCATTACTTCCAAAACAATTTCTTTTATATTGGTATAAATATGACCTATAAGTGTTTTAGATGTAGATGTTACTCTGGTGTGTTAATTTATTAGTTGATCCATACCTAACGAATCAATAAATTTCATCCGATTCCCTTTTATATGATCATTGAGAAGGTCTCTATTTATATCACCTAGAATGTAAAGTTCTTTCTCTTTATTTGAAATTTTATCTACTTGAAGGTCAAAATATTCACACCAATCAGTATTTGATGATGGGGGTCTATACTCAAAACCTACTAAATAGGGCTTTGCTTTTTCTGGAGTGATCTGGAGCCAAATGGATTCTATTTCCTGTATTTCTAGGTCTTCCCGTCTTTTACAAATAGTACCAGTTTTCACATACACAAGGAGCCTGCCACCGCCTGCTTTCCTATCCTTACGATAAGGTTGTTCATAGCCATTAATATATAAGAAATTTTCACCATGATTTTCTGTTAACATTGTTTCCGAGAGTCCGAATAAATGGATATTATTATTTGGGGAGGTTAACAGTAACTTTACTTGATCAATCTTTCCTCGAAAACCCTGAATATTTAAATGACCTATGTGTAAATCTTTGCTAGAAACTCCTAAATTCAAGAGACTACTATCAATGCTATTAGAGGCACTCAAGGAGAAATTGAAAGTATTAAAACTATGTTCACAGTGATCATCATTACAACTATCATTACTGTATAAAAAAATTAGTTTTTCTACAACTGCATTTTCTACTTTTATAATCATTATATAAATCTAAATTATCGTTCCTCTTCGAATATGTACAAGTAGCTTGTAAGGTTCCACATTCAGAACATGCATTAGCAAAGAGATCAAATCTGTTTTGACAAGGGATGCCCAGTGTATATAACAGTCCTTGATAGATAAATTGGTCATCCTGCTGAATAGATTCTTCCTGTGGAATTGAGATGGCTTCATTGCCCTTTTCCTATTCCATAAATCTAGTGTGAGTTTTGGCTTTTTGCCAAAGCTACCACACTGATGGCATTGTATTGGCTGTCTGTGCCTGCATTTCTGTGCTGAATGTTTGATCTCACCACAGTAATCATATTGTACTGCCTGTATTGATATGGCTGACCATATTCTCTGATGTTGTTTTGACCTACATTGCATTTATGGGGACGGATGAAATTTGTAATGTGACTGTAAGACCAGACTACATGAATGACTGCTTATATATTTTCAGCCAGCTTTTCCACCCCTTTGGTAGACTCGTGGATTTTATCTCTTTTTCCAAATAGATGTTGCATCACTTGTCCCTCTTCATCCAGGAAACTCATGTAATTATAAACAATATAACTTCCTTTCACTTGCCAGCCTTCGGATGACCTCATTGATATCTAACACATCACAATCTCCCCCGGAGGCCATTTCACACAATGCAACCTGACAGCTTTGATTTTGCTTATGAATGTAATTAAGTAATTCGAAATATAGTTCATCCAAAAATTATAGATCGGTCCCTTCACTGGCATTGTTCCGTCCAATATTGAGTACTTAAAGATATCATATATTTTTATATCTTCCAGTATTGTCTGTATTTTGGCACCTGAAATGGCATGCTTTCTAACACAGTGCCTCAGTCCTTTGTTGTTAATTCCATGTAAAATGGAACTACCAATAAGGAGGATGTTATCTTTGCTGATAGAAGGCAAAGTAGTATGTTTACTTTGTATTGATATTGATTTGTATGCTGCTTTATTTCTTCTGGCTGAATCAGTGACAGAGTTGGAAAACTGCATTGGGTTTTCTTTTGGCAATACTTCAGGTGTCTACACTTTTACTAAGAGACATAGGTTTAGGACCAATGGTTTGTGAATGTCTGCTGATAGTCAAAGGTTTCACTCTCTGGGCAGCTAATTTAACCTTTTCATTTATTAGCTTGTCAATCTGTTTTGCATCTTGCCTACTTGTTTATGGAGTGTTTGTATAACAGTTGGAGTGCTATTCATTGCAGGAACCCTAGAAAGTGGGTCAGCTCTCTCATCAGATAATTCTTGGTTTCTATGATTACAACTCTGATTTGAGTTCACTAGATCTAATAAACATGTGGAATTGAAACTATCCTCACTGGTAGGGTATTATAAAAATAGTTTAGTAGCCATTCTAATGAAGTTCTTATCTTTCCAATTCATTGACCCTAAACCTATAACTTCTATTAGACTTGCAGCACAATTAAAAATAAGTACACATTGTGGGTCCATCAGCATGTGTTGTAATAGTAAACTTGGACTGGAATGAATAAAAAGTGAATTTCTTTTTAATTTGTTCCAGAAACTGATGGAAAAATCCAGTTCTTAAAAATGTTATTGTGCAATTGGTTGAATTTAAATGATTCACATGGTGATATGATACCCTCTAAATAATCCTTAACAGGAAGGTCTTGCTCTACATCAGAGAATCCCTCAACCCAAATGAAAAATGTTCAGAGGGAGAAGAGGGTGAGAAGGTTGACATTATGGCTATAGCTGTAACTATAGTATAACATATAGTGCTTGATGTTAAAAAAATATTTATTAAATTTAAATATATATATATATATATATATATATATATATATATATATATATATATATATATATATTATTGCATCTGAATGTTAGAGATATAGAGAATATTATTACTCCATTACTCATTGCAATTTGGAATGAATACACTTCTACTGATTTGGAAAGAATACACCACCACTAATGAATAATCCTTTTCTTTTGAAAATTCATAGCACAAAGGAACCACAATACACCACGTTGAATCTGGCTGCTGGCTGAGCAATTTTTCACATCACAAAATAGTTATTGCATTGTATTGAAAGAGAAAAACAATGTCAAAACTGCTTGAAAATACACATGATGTAGCCTTTTGGTCAAGTTTATTTCATGGATGATGAATTAAACACACAGATATTCCGGATTTAACTGTTGCTGCTGCTTTCTGTATGGCATCATAGCAGCCATCATGATGACTCATTAGAAGAATAAGATTAGTCTTGAATAATTTAATAAGGATTTTCAAATTATAACTAATTGCTGCTGGTCTTGTAATTTTTTCATTTTTGATATTTCGAGTTCTGATATCATATACGAGCTGTTCATATCAAACATGAGTGTCTTTTATCTATCTATCGATCGATCGATCTATCTCTCTGTCTGTCTGTCTGTATACCTACTTACCTACCTACCTATCTATCTATCTATCTATCTATCTATCTATCTATCTATCTATCTATCTATCTATCTATCTATCTACGTATCTACCTATCTATCTATATATCTATATATCTATCTTTAGGTCTAAATGGCATTTCTCATTATATATATATATATATATATATATATATATATATATATATATATATATATATATATATATATATATATACAAATGTATACATTAATCGGTTTGTTCAATTTGTTTTAATGGTTCTTATGGGCTCTTAATGTGTCGATATAGTCATAATCAGTAAGGTACATATGTTTTAAAAACTTTATATTAATTTTGAAAACTCTGTGCCCATTAAGTTTTGATGAAGCAAGTAAATCAGAAATCCCGGTCTTGAAATCCCGTTATTGATTCTCTTCTTTTCTAAACTTATATTATCAATTAAGATTGTAATTGATTTGCCTGATTTCCTTGTACGACGATAAATCTTCCATTCAAACACCAAGTAAAATGTTAAATATTTAAATTCATTTACCAGTGACAAAGGTACGTCATAGCACCAAAAAATCCCCAGTTTGAACACCGACATCGACAACTGAATTTTTGTTTTTAAATTTTGTTTCTTAATACAACCTCCATGCCTCTTTGCAACAATAATTATTCAACGTATTAGGCAATTTTTGCAAACTTTAAAGATTCTGAAAACGGTGCAGTATCATTGGCAAATATAATAATACAGTCATGTATTTCAATAGTATCATATTCATTTTTAAAAATGTCTTCCTTGCATAAAACACAATTCTAACAAAAACACTAGTTTATATCCATACATTATAGTCGATTGCAACATGAGCCCGGATGAGTTAGCAACAAAAGCCGCCTCTGTCATGGTGTGTTCTTGATATAGTAACAGGATGTAGCCTTGGAAAGGTTCCCTATAGGTCAAGCCTGACGTTTATGTCCTTTGTTCATTGGACATGATAACGTATACTTCAATGATGTCAGCTTTTCACTTGCCTGTGATTTGACACGACAATAATTTTGTATTAGCAGTTTTGTGGTTTTCCTCCATTCCTGAGGTAATTATCTGGTTGAAGTAACTATACTGGTAATTAAATCTTCTTTTGCTAATATACACTCACGATACGAAGTGTTGATAGTTCAGAAACGAATATTGCATGATCCAGGTAAAATAGATTCAATACGATCAGGAAGATCTACAAATATGATCTCTGCATTTATTTTCACTATAACCCTGATAAATCTCGACACACCCATAATAATTATAGAACGTAAGAAACAAATTTTTAAAGCCCAGCAGAAAATTAGAATCACACTACGTCTGTATCCGGCAGTCACCAATCTGAGTGACTAATAAAATCAAATATCCTATTGGCAGGTTGGTTTGTAAGCATGTTACCAAATTTACTAATGAATCTATGTCCTATCATTAGCAACCGTTAATATGCAGGCTGCATCTAACATTGAATACACGGAATTAAAGCACATAACAAAACCAACGAACAAAGATGAAATTGATGATGTCACTGAGTGATTCTTTGACATTTTGCATATTACATTTTGATATGAAACAATCAAAGCCACAATATTCATGTTTGAAGGATTAAATTCTTAAGACTACGAAAATAATTACATACTGAATTTCCAATACCAGAAAAGGTGAAAATTTGAAATGTGCCACAAAAGTTTTTAAACAATAATATGACTGGCAGATTATTATGTATGCATACCACCAAAATGCAGGTTGGTCAAATGGAGGCAAATGCCATACAATATTAAAATATTTTAAAAGTACTTGAACTTGAACAAGGTATCTCCTTAACTGTGTTGAGTTGCTGAAGATAAATAAACTAGACTCATGAGATTGACATCAAAAAGGTTTGTTGGATAGGATTGCGAGACAAGTATACAACGGCTGAAAATATATTGTATGCATTGATGAAACATTTTAACGACGCAGGCACATGTCACATAAATGAAAGTAAAATATTAAATAAAGTAGAGATGAGACAGCGATCACTTAAGCGGCAATTAAAGAAGTTTTACTCTGAGTGTCAGTAACGTAGATCGCACATATTCAAAAAAATCCCAATATTGATTCACAGTTTGTCAGGTGTTGATAGAAATCCATTCATTAAGACACTTATGAACCTGATGATGAATTGAAGGTATACCGACAACAATGCAAAATACATTTCAGCCAACAAGTATTTCATGCAAGAAATGGATGGTTTAAAATCTTAGCAACTCTAGCATATCAGATAACGATTACTAGCTGATATATGAATCTATATTGTATATTTATTTTTGTCCGTCATTAAATGTATCGCCTACCGGACATCGGACATGCTTCTAAAGAGTAAATTGGAGTTAAATATTTGACAACTCATGTTTGAAATCAGAGACATAGTAAAGTAGATTAATCTTGGAATCTTCCTTAGAAAGACGTTTCTTTTTTAATAACTTTAGTTGTTCACAAATAGTGAGTCTAAAAGCTAGTTAAATAGGAGTCCAACACCGTGATTCTTAAACCGACAAACTGACAGAAAACACCAACAAATGAATGCCGATAACCCATTCATTGTCTGTACTTGCAGACAACGCTTGACAAACTATGCTAGTAAGTACACTTTAGAAAAATTAATGCTCTCTCGACCATTTCAGGTCTTCTGCATCTGTATTTGTAATATCCTTCTCTTCTTCCTCTTTTTACATTTGTTTAACTCCCATTCCCTTCCCATCCGATCCCTTATATCTCGTTCCCTGTATATATCTTTCTGCACATGTATTTGCCTAACTATGTTCTCTTCTGAATTTGGAATTCCGCAAATTTGTTCTGAAGCGGACGCTTTCTGAATTCCGAATCCATCTTTTGTTTTGTTTTCTAATTGGCTTTTTAATTTCCTATCAACACCAGAGGCGGACTTGCACATCAAATCCAAAACACTAATATCAAAAACATCCTTTCCCACTAAATAATTAACCAAACTATTGTTTATTTCCTGTTGTGTTAAAGAAGTCTTTAATCACAAAATATCACAATATCCGGCAACTCGTTTCTTTTATAGAATCGAACACTTCTTGGGTAGGATTCGAAAACACAATGTTCATTACATTAGATGACATTGTGAATACTTGATAATTTCAAAAAAGATTTTTTAAATGTGAACAAAATCTTTACCAGGGTCAACCCTAATAGTTCATTTAAATTTTAAGGACAATTTATTTTAATATCTCTGAAGAAATTTTGATTCCATCTGATATGACTCTATCGTCTTCAACTAAGATATAGAAAGAAGCGAAACTAAAGAGTTCAAGAAAAATCAACAAATAAATGTATTTCTCTGATTTTTCCTGTCCATCAAACTTCATTGTTTGAGATAAGAAAGCGAAATTGTAAACATGACATTTGGTCATTGCATTTAAACTGCAAGTGATGAAGCATTCTTTTGTTTTCCTTAAGGTTTTGTATAAGCCATACGAACCTGACTTGATATTTTTTAATATAAATAGTACAGCAAACCACAGATTCACTATGATGATACTGAAAAAATGCTAATTTTGCAAGAAGATAAAAAGATTGTGCGCATTTAGTCTTCGAATTCCCAGTTATTCAACAATTTTTGGAAATTATTTGTGTAATAGACCCAAACTTAGGACCCGAATGTCAGAATAAAACAAAATATATCTTATACATCATACAATTTTTTCTGGGTTGATTAATTTCTTAGGTTTGCTTGCAACACCATTATATACTGACCACAAATAAAAATCTCACTACGAAGTTTATTGTATGATATCAAGGCTGTCAAAATACAAAGAACTGTTGATGGTCAGACTGACTGGACCATGTTACCACTTTTGATACGTGGTATTTCCATATATTTTAAAGATGTTATATATTGTTCTGTTTCTTTTTGGAAATTCTGGTAAAACCATCCGTGCAATTGAATAATTTCTAAATTTTGATATGATCGTTTTAAACGCTACAAACAGACTAGCGAGATAAATGGAATAAATAAATGTTAAATCATGCGCTTATCATACATTATTTTGTAGTAAAGGAGATAAATGGATTCCTGATCAAATGGGTGAAATAATATGTACATTGCGATGAAATATGTAATGAAGTCGCTATACCAGGACCCTTGACGGAACCAAAGAGGAAACGAATTCTTGTGTTGAATGATATCGTTTTTGTTGTTCTTGTCAGTGTTGTTGAGATCACAATGGGTATGGACGTAACTCCATGGACACTAGGAAATGTTATAAGAATTGATTCGTCACAAGGATTAACCTTTTTTGACACAAATATTTGGATTAACGATGACCTTATCGAATGGTCAAACATAGTTTATCTCGTAGTGTCTCGAGTCAGAAGAATGTCTTAACTGCGGAGGTTTATCATTGCATTAAATAACTAAAATACTGGCAATGGCGATGATGTAGTAAGAAAATAAATTAGTATTAAACTATTTGACATAAAATAAGCACAACTATTTTCATTTTTGCAGGAGAACAATCGTCTAAAATACCCTGGTCATATTATTGCAATTTTTTATTATTGTGAATATATGTCCCTAAATAAAATTGTTAATTCCTGCTTGTTTTTGTTTTTAGGCATACATATAGATCCATCTATTACCCTCCATCAACTGCCTTATATGTTCACGGATACAAAATACTGGTGGCATAGTGCTAGCTGCAGAAAATACGCTATATCTCTAGACAAATTGGAGAGATTTTAATAAATCTAAGTATGATTTTCAAAGTTCTTTACCTAAACTGCCTAGACCAAATTCATCATCAGCGAATACGACTCACTCTAGGAGTATTTAAGACATCTCCATGTGAAAGCCTTCTCGCGGAGGCGAATGAACCACCTTTATCACATCGCAGAGAAATGCGTTATGCACAGTACTCTCTCAAATTAAGATCAACCCTCTGAACCCTGCTTTTTCGGCTGTTTTTCAACCAAAATACAAAACTTTATATGAAAATAAACCAAATACCATACCTTCATTTGGCATAAGAACATCATCCAGCCTTAACAATATCAAAATTAATCTCTCTACAGTTCAGAAAACGTTTGTCTAGAAAACACCACCTTGGCTCCTTGAGCAACCGAAAGTAATTTTTACGTTACACGATGGGATTAAATCTGAGACAAACTCTACCATATTCATGAACTCTTATCATGAACTTCTCAACGATTTTACAAATTACACTAAATTCTATACTGATGGATCAAAGGTTAATGAAAGGCTGCTGAAGCCTTCGTTAGTGGGAAACACAATACCAAAGTGCGCTTGCCAAACGATGCGTCCATATTTTCAGCGGAAATCAGAGCAATAGACCTTGCTCTGAAATTTATCGAACAAAAACGTATTTTAAATAGCATTGTCTTCTGTGACTAACAATCAGTACTGCAGTCGCTACACAATAGAAAACTGGATAATCCATTATTAGTCAATATTCTCGTCAAAAACTCGGAGCTTAGTACCTCCTACAATATAGTATAATGTGGTTACCTAGCCATATTGGTATTAGAGCCAATGAAGAAGCAGACCGGGCTGCTAAGACGGCTCTATCCTAAGAACCATTGGATTTAAATTACCGTTTACTGATTTTAAACCTTGTATCAACAAGTACATACGTCAGAAGTGGCAGGTGTCATGGGATGATGCAGTCAATAACAAACTTCATGCCATCAAACCAACCATGGGAGAATGGACTCCTTCCTAAAGATCTGTCCGTAGGGAGGACTTTGTCATTGCAAGAATCAGAATCGGTCATACATACATTACCCACTCCCACATACTAAAAGGTGAAGATCCACGAGAGTGCGTTTCTTGCAATGAACCATTCACTGTTAAGCACTTTATGACCGATTGTTCCGACCTGCAACCTACGCGTGATAAATACTATAATGTACATGACATGAAGGAACTTTTTGATACTTTACAAATCACTTGTATTTTAGATTTCTTGAAGGAAGTAAATCTTTATTTTAAACTATAAATTGTATGCCATCACCAAAAATATTTTTATCTAATGCAAATACGGCCTCTTATTTTAAACATCTTTTCATCAACATACACCATTTACATCACCCGTTCATTGGAAAGATTCATATTTTACTGTTACCAATTTACTTTGAACTATTTGATTTTCCATGTCGCTGGTCGATATAAAACCTTTTAGTATTTTAAACATGTATATAAATACAATCTATTGTATGACGCTAAATAGCCTAAGTGTGCTGGAGCGCCGTTAAAAACGAAACAAACAAACAAACAAACAAACCTAAACTGCATTATTCTACTTCATTGTAACACAATTACCTTCACGCCATCCAACTGTGTAATATCCTCTCTGAGTAATTACGTATTGTAATATGTGTGCACTCTCAGTGTTTATAATTCGGACTCAAGTTGGATTGTCCAACCACCAGAAAATACATGAAAAGATATAACTACAAGAAAGTTGCATACTTGGGACGCAGTTACTAAAGATTCTATATCTACCTGTCAAAATTGGTAAGTTATGGGTAAGGTATTGTAGGTAAATGCTGATGTAATCTTGAAATAACCTTAAAATAAAAAATAAAAATCCTTGGATTTAAAGAATCCCTATAAGGCAATTATATTTTATTTGAATATATAAGATCATTTCACCTGCTACGTATTTTCTGCTATGAAGTTATTTTATTTAGAGGACCTATTAACAAATGACTAATATATATATATATATATATATATATATATATATATATATATATATATATATATATATGCATCGCTCCAATGTCGTCGACTTTAGCTTTTTAACTCAACTTAAGAACAAAGTAAACGGTGAGGTTGACCTTATGATTCTTTGCAAATTCCTTTTCAGGCCTCACTTTGAACAACCTTTTGACTTGGGATCTGAACAGACCCATCCTGATCTTTACAAAAGACAATAAACGCCAATATGTCAGTAACTATGGACTAAAAAGTTGTCCATTTAAAAAAAAATTAAAAGTTGTAGTATAGCTGCCTTATCATTCAAAAAAATAATTGTTGGCTAACTAGAAAAATATGCACAAACTTAAATAGTATTTATGGAAATACGCCTTGAAATCGATTTATACTTTAGAGATAACTCATGAAACATTCGAAAGCCTTTACAAAGATGACAACTGTCTACGTTCCTCTTTGGATGTTAATCATGACACTGTTTTCATCATACACATGTTCAAATTTTAGATTTGTCTACAATCTTCTTAGAACAGTTTGTGTGTGTGTGTGTGTGTGTGTGTGTGTGTGTGTGTGTGTGTGTGCGTGTGTGTGTGTGTGTGCTTAGGATTTTTAACGTTGCTGTTTCAGTCATATCGCTACGTTGTCTGCGATGTGGAAGTTTTATAGTGACGTCTAACACTGGGCCATCATGCAGCAAACATGTAGCATGCTGTCTCACCCAGTCACATTATTTTTGTAAGTCTTTCGTATGACCTGGCCGGGGTTCAAAAACTCACGAAATCCGGCTTCTAATGCAGATGCTCTAACCACAAAGCAAACGGAGCGGTTTCTTAGAACAGAGTTATGCATCTAGATCAGAGGTTCCCAAACCACGGCCTCGCGGGCCACTTGCGGCCCGTCAGCTCTCAGAAAGTGGCCCGCGAGGCCTCTATATTTACTATAATGTATTTTAATAATTCTAAAAATGTACTGACGTTCAAATAAATAAATAATAACAAGGCGAAAGATGCAATAATGTTATTTCTAAGAAGTCTGTCATTTTGGTCGAGCACTCAGTGCTACGTCGGCGTTCGATAATTCACTCTGCTCGTGTTTATTGTGCTCGGATATAATTATCGAATGTGCCCGTTGAGTTAGCGAACGAAACGTTTGGAAATTCCCTTTTCCCTTTTGTCGACCAATCAGAGTGCGCAAGACGTCATGATGTCATCTGTTAACAACTGTTGAAAAGTCTGCAGTTTGGTGTTGAAATTAGATTATTCAAATACAAATTTACCGTTAAAGCCGATAAACATGAACGAGGATAACGTAGAATCAAACAATTCTAATAAGCGAAAATGTGAGGACGTTGCTTGTCGTGAATTCAATGCAAATTGTATGGAGAAATTTATGTTTGTGTCTAGTCGTAGTGGTAAACCGATTTACTTATGTTACGTGCTTAGTCTCGAAAAAGCAGCAACACTGAAAGAGTGAAAACTAACAAGTTTGTAAAACTTTAACAATGAATTTATTAAGTACAATTATTTTCATAAAATAAATAAACTTACGGTTTTAGAGAATCAAATCCAAAATTAATCCAATATAGAATTCACATAAATAATCCACTAATGGAATTGCAAGAGTCCTGATAAATAAATGTTCTAATAGTTCCAGGTTCGAATCTTGACGATGTAATCCAAAATGGCTGACGATGTCACGTGATGCAGTTCTTGATTTTAAAATAATCCAAATGAAAATCATTAACACATGTCCTTTCCCAAATAAATGGAATATTTCCTCTTGCTACAACGAAATGACACAATTTCAAGTACCAGATAATTAAAATTCTAACTCAAACAGAAAACACAACTTAATAATATAAAAGCCCAACATCTACTACTGTTAGCTTCCAAACCACAGCTATATATATATATATATATATATATATATATATATATATATATATATATATATATATATATATATATATATATATATATATATATATATATGTAATTATGTGATTCTGGAAGGTTATAGAAAGAGGCTACCTTCATTAAGTCACGTACTAATAGAATGATCATTCATCTTACCACCCCCAAGAACTAAAAATAAAAAGATGTCCTTAGATTTAACCAATAGTTTTAGAAGCTTGTTGACACTCTCTGAAGCAGGGCTAGAAATAAGGTCAACAAACCATGGTCAACCTGTGTTTACAGATAGAGTCTAGGTCAGCCTGAATTTTCCAGAATAATCTCCCAATTAATGAATTTTAAAGATAAAATGACAAACTCGGATCTGACAAATAAAAAAAAATAATTGAAATCAAATATTCGTAACACTTAATCTTCGGATCTTAGGTTTCTGTTACGAAAAAATTCATTCTGGAACGACACTACACGAGACATAAATGTTCAATATCCGGTCGGTTCGGTTTGGAGTTAAGAAACGATTTCATAGCTAAGAAACAAGGTTCTCAGACCAGTCAGCAGTCATTTTTCACCAAGGCTAAAGAACAAAGCAAGAGTGCTGTTGTTGCATCGTACTAAGTCGCTCTTCTGTTGGCTCGCAAAAAGAAGCGGTTCACCGATGCGGAAGAAATAATAAAGCCTTCGCTTAAAACTGATGTAGAATGCTTGACGATAAAATGTGAGACAATATTTGATCAGATTCCTTCGTCTAATAATACCATGGCTTGTCGAGTTGAAGAGTTGACCAGCGATGTTCATCGTCAAGTGGCAACACATGTCAAAATATGTTTTAAAAAATTTAATTGGCAATAGACGAATCCACTGACATTTCTGACACAGCTCAGGTCGCAATATTTGTTCTAGCAATAAACGATAATTATGAAGTCATCGAAGAACTTCAAGGACTTTAATCGATGCATGCGACTACCAAAGGAATTGATATGTTTGAAACTCTGAAGTTGAGTGGAGAGAAAAACAACATAGACTATCATATGATCTCATTCTGGCGACTATTGTCTCTCGAACACTTTGAACTCTTGTGTTCATTCGTACAGAGATATATTTGTCGTTTTGGTTCGACTTATATATGTGAGTAGTCATTTTCCGCAATGACAATGATAAACAAACAAGCAACGTTCCAGACTCACTGACAGTAACCTAGTTGAGCTTATGACTGGGCACGACAGAGTTGTGTCCAGACATTGATAAACTGGCATCTGAACTTCAGTAACTGTTGTGTAGAACAGTTACAATTGTAAATTAATCATATTAATATCGGTTTTCGAAAAAGATTTAAAATTGTTAAATGAACATTTGATTTAAAACCGAAAATGACTGTAGTGTAGGACTGACACTGACTGCTTTTAAAGTTTTAGAATTTGGTTGCTCAAAGTTAATAAATTTAAGAATGATATTACACGACTTTTATAATTTTATAAATATTGATAAACATTTATAATTTTATAACGTCGTGGCCCACTTAATTACCGAAAATAGTAGATATGACCCTCTACTTGAAAAGCTTGGGAACCACTAACCTAGATTAAGCAAGTGCCATCTATTTTAGTGGATCTTGTTATTTTGTCATGAAATGTGGCTAGCCTAGATATAATTTATTATTTCAACATTTATGTGTGCGAAATAACGTGATAGAGAGAGAGAGAGAGAAACAGAGAGAGAGAGAGAGAGAGAGAGAGAGAAAGAGAGAGAGAGAGAGAGAGAGAGAGAGAGAGAGAGAGAGAGGAGGAGGGAGACAGACAGAGAAACAGAGAGAGAGAGAGAGAGAGAGAGAGAGAGAGAGAGAGAGAGAGAGAGAGAGAGAGAGAGAAATCTTACTCGGCATCTTGTTCTAATGGATTATTAATCTTGATTTTGCTTGTCTATACTTCATCATCATTTTCATTTCTTTTCTTAGAAGATTTTATCATGACCATATTCATTTCCTTCCGTTAAAGATTAAGTGTCAAAATAACTTAAAATAATAAATAACTGGATTAAAACTAGAAACATCATAAGATGAACATCAAAAGAAAAAAGAAACAATATGTATAGAAATAATGAAAGATGCTGGTAAAATATAAAACAGATGGAAAGAAAGACTTGCAGTTTGAAAATTCCTTTTGCCATAATTATTACGAAATGATACAGATATACAAGCAAAGATAAAACGTGAACTGGTCATTTAACCATGTGATTAGTTTGGTAGGCAAGTCTAACTTTGCCACATTCCAGTTAAGAAGGATAGTGTAAATGATATTTACGCTGGTGTCACAATATATGTGAAATAAACATTTAAGTTCCAAACGCGAGGGGATATTAAACTAAATACTTTATAGAGTGGACTGAATTTTCGCAAATTCTGGTATACTAATTCTTGAGACCTCCAATTGCAAACAAAGCGTATACTTCAATGCAAGAAAAATACATACGCTTTGCTGTTGGTACAGGATTATAGATATAATTTAATAAGTGACTTCAACATCCATCTGCTAACTCCATTCTCAAGTTATAATTGAAATCACTATGCTATTAACGCTCCCTTCACCAACTCATTAATCAGACCAATCATTGCATTGAAAACTCTTCAACATCGATAAATCTGTTGCTCATAATAAATAAGGAAAGTTCAGTTCTCTGCGGAATTGGATATACTTTCTTACATCTATGTATTATATATCGTTGTTCCATTTATCGGATATTTAACTACAGACAACAAAAACGTAACTCATGTGTGAGACATATTCCGACTTGTTATATGCTCATTTGTTTCGTTAACTATACATTATCCGAATTGTGCAGTACTTTTCCATAGTTTTGCATACGTATGTCTAAAATAGTATATTGGATATAAACTACATTATAAACAATGTACGATGGTTTATTATACGATTTAGATTTTGGTTTAATAGTTATTAGTGGATGAACTCAAGAAGCTGGTTCGTCCCTTTGAAAGTAGATAATAAAGTTAATGATGTGGAGGAGTCCACAGAGTCACAAATGAAACTTTCAAAGCATGAAAAAGAATGAACCCGAATGGACGTGATTGTCTCTATGTCAACAAGAAAAGTGAGAGGCAGTAATTTAAATAAACATTTTGATAATTGAAAAAGTTTTTTTAGGAGGAATATTTTCTCAAAAAAGAATGATTCCTACTATGACCAGTGTTCTACAAGGTCAATACAAACTGTACAGAAAAGCGCAATGAGGCCAAAGGCTATGGTTTATCTTTAAGAGACGTACCATTTTAGTCAGTCAAAGCATTGAAGTCGACAGGAAGTGTTGATGTGTCTGTGATAGCCTGTATAATGCTGATTTGCAAATAATCTTTTCTTGAAACACAAAAATATCATTCTAGGTTTAAATTCATTATAAATCCTAGTGAATACTTCTGTCCACGAATGTTATCAGAACACTTTTGTATTTCCTGAGACATTTTTTGAAATAATTTAATAAATAAATTCCAGTCCATGTGAGCTTGGGCATAACAATAATACAAAGTGATTCTGATAGATGCACGAATGAATATTCGTTTCCAATTAAAAAAATATATAGTCTTCTTTGGCCTCACGTCACAATTCATATTTTCTAAAACAAATCATTTCATAATGGAAATTAACCTTCTAGAAAGTTCTTAATGTTTATAAAATATATTTATATAACCTGGATAATGTCAGTTACACCATATAAATTGTACGAGAGTCCCAAAAACCTTGTCAGAGACCCAGATAAACATATATACTTCTTTTAATAATTGATCCTGATAATAAACCCATCCACAGCAAGGATATTTTTGCTATGTATTAGTTGTTTGTATAATAAATATAATAAATCAATAATTTAGGTCAAGTAAAAAATAAATTTGATTTTGGATGAGGTTATTTCCAACTTGCAATATTACATTACTATAGCATATAACGAAATAAAAAAGTAAAATTAACTAACAAACATTGCAATATAAACATACATACCACGTGACCTATGTCATGGAAAGCCTGACACACACCGAAACTGTACAGCAATTTCGACTACATTTTCAACTGAAATCACGTTCTCTTTATTGCACTGAATTCACCGAATATATCCAGTCAAGCATAAACATACAAGTAGAATTGAGTTTGAACAACAATTAAACAAAATCGATTCATTCCAGATCAACATTCAGCACATGACTATCAATGTCTATATTTTGTAGACCAAAACGAGATTTTTTTAAAACTCAGGTCGTGCGTGATACGAAGTTCAAAGGTCGCTAGGCGGTGTTATGTCCGCATTATTATTGTTACTGTGCATTGATGAATCTCCAGATGTGTTTCATTTTGTTTCCTTTTTAAATCCTTAAGCAGAAAAGAAGAACAAGAAAATGAGTGTATAATATAGAGGTTACTGCATTGGTATTGGAAAAATATGAAAAGGTTGTGCGGTATTGCTCTGAAGAAAGAAACTTCGTTCATATTTCTTTTCCCCATACAAATGCATTAAACAATGAATATTGCCAAGGAGACTATAATCACCTCAAACATAAAGCATCCACTACCATAGGATTGCTTGAAATGTGACAGTGTTGGCATACGTGTCAGAAATATAACTGATTATATATTCTAGATATCTGGCCAATGTATTTTGAACGGATATATGTTAAAGTTAAACCATGGGAACCCACTCAGATCACATCATCAACACTCAGAAACAATATCTGTCATTCGAGAAAGCCAACACCAACATACTGACCATGCACGACATCATCCAAAATCTGGTGGTCAGTCCTTAAGTTATTCATCAGTCCTCATCGTAAACACTCTGTTTCATGCCGCTGACATAAAGGTTCAATAATTACCAATGAAGTTGACAAAGTTGAATTATTTAACGATCTTTATATATAGAGCAAACTGTACTGGATAAAACAATTTTTTACCTTTATGATGCACAGTCACAAGTCACAAGTACAAAATGTTCTGTTATATATATCTGATTTCTAATGAGTGATTGACCCTTATCCATACAGTTGTGGAGTGCAGGAGTTTGCGCCTACCTGACTAATGTTTTTGTTTTATTTTAAAAAATGAAAACATCATATTGCATAATTAATTTGTGTCTTTAATTATGCGCTATCTTTTAAGATTAATATTAGTTTTTGGTCAGATGTTTACATGGATTTGACTTCATGAAGTCTTTTTTGTCGTTTGCCAGTTTCTTAGTGTACCTAATAAATTGCCATGGTGTTTTAATGACATTTTTAGTAATATAACTGATCTGGTTGACAATTCAGAATGTTCTAGAAATTAACATTTGAATCGCACCTATAATTAAGCATTAATGTCTTAACATCTGAAGTGGAATCAGTCTTTTAGTTGTGTTCAGTTTTAAATTAAGAGGATTTATTGAGCCGTGTAATAAACTCCACATCGGCATTGTTCACGTTTTAACCAGTCCCTTAGAAAATCTACCTTTTCATACATTTGGAAGCAAGAAAATGTTTGTGCAATTTTAATTAAGGGTGATCCGATCCATAATACCTAATTTCAGATCAATATTGATTCTCAAAACTATGTTTAAAGATTATATATATTATATATATATATATATATATATATATATATATATATATATATATATATATATATATATATATATATATATATATATGTATATATATATATATATATATATATATATATATATATATATATATATATATATATATATATATATATAAAATTTATGAATAAATAGAGATAAACAGTTTTATTTTTATATATATATTACATTAATGAAGGTCGTAAAGTGCTTTGGAATTTAGACCTTTTGGATATACTGTATTAAGAGGTGAATCCAGTATGTTTCTTTTAGCAAACGTTCCATTTCTGATTCAGCTATAACAATAGGTTGAAAGGAAAAATCTTGCACAGTATGAGAACTATTGTTAAAGTGTACGGCAACATGAGATGAAAAAGATTTATGGATATAATTTTTTATGTCAGATCTATGTTGGTTCATACGTTTAGATATTTGTTGACTAGTTTGTCCAATATATTGGACGTCACATTTTTTGCATGTGATCAAATAAATAACGTTTGATGTTGCACAATTAGTATCACAATGCATATTAAACGTTTCTTTTGTATTACTACTACTGAAAGAAGTACTTTCATTAATAAGAGAACAATAATAATTTTACTAACATATCTAAAGAAGAATTAATTTCCTTGCGTACCTTATCACAGGACGAAAGTATTACTATTAAAAAGGCAGATAAGTCTAGCACCATAGTAATAATGAATAAAGAAGATTATATTGAAGAAGTAGAAAGACAATTAAATGATGACGAATATTATACAAAACTTTCCTATAATCCTTCTGAAGAATTTAAAGAAAACATAAGCAAATGTATTAATCAAATCGCTATACACAATTGCTCTATGCATGATGAACTAGATATCTTCCCGAATAAAATACGCACACCTCAATTTTATATTTTACCAAAAATACATAAAACGATTAATAAGTCACTACCTTTAGGATATCCAGATAGACCTATTATTTCTACTTGTAACTCAGTTACAAATAATATATCCAAATATATTGATCATGTTTTACAACCACTAATGAAATCACTACCTTCATATGTCAAAGATACTTTAGATTTCATTACCAAATTGAAATCTTTACCAAAACTAACTGAAAATTCATTACTAGTTACACTTGATGTGGTTTCACTCTACACGAATATACCACACAATGATGGTATCGAAGCATGTAAATATTATCTTGGAGAAAACGAATATACATCTAAACTATCAAAAGAACATGTTTGTAATTTGATAAAACTTGTGCTCGAAAATAACTTTTTTCAATTTGGTAATACAAACTATCTCCAAAAAATGGGAACAGCAATGGGTAGTCCTATGGCACCTTCTTATGCATCTTTATTTATGGGAAAATTGGAAAATGATTTTCTAAATAAATGTTTCTTAAAACCAGATATTTGGTTAAGGTTTTTAGACGATATCTTTATGATTTGGAGTTATCCATTGGAAGACCTTTATTATTTTATAGACAGTCTAAACAAATTACATCCAACAATAAAGTTTACATTCAATGTGTCTAAAACTAAAATATCATTTTTGGACGTAGACGTCATAAAAAATGAAAATAATGACATCACTACCATGGTTCATGTTAAAAACACAAATATGCATCAATATATTGAATATTCATCATGCCATCCTAAATCATGTAAAAGCGGGATACCATATAGTCAAGCGAAAAGATATAGAAGAATTATTTCGGATGACACTGTTTTTAAATCATCTTTGATAGAGTTAGGTCAGCATTTTCTAAATAGAAATTACCCTATTGATATCATTACTGCTTTCCAAAAAGTATCTTCTCTTACACAACTTGAATCATTACAATGTAAAATCAAAAATACAAATAAGGATATCATTCCCTTTATTATTGAATATAACCCAAGTTTACCTAATATAGGTAAGATTATCAATAAATATTGGGATTTATTAAAATTATCAGGTAAAGAAAATGTTAAATTGCTACACGAAAGCAAGCCCATGCTTGCTTATAAAAGGACAAAAAATCTTAAAGATTACCTAATTAATTCTAAATTAGAAAAAACATCGTACAAAAAAGGATCAGCAACTAAATGTAATAGACCTAGATGTTCGCACTGTTCTCTTATTAATGAAAGTACTTCTTTCAGTAGTAGTAATACAAAAGAAACGTTTAATATGCATTGTGATACTAATTGTGCAACATCAAACGTTATTTATTTGATCACATGCAAAAAATGTGACGTCCAATATATTGGACAAACTAGTCAACAAATATCTAAACGTATGAACCAACATAGATCTGACATAAAAAATTATATCCATAAATCTTTTTCATCTCATGTTGCCGTACACTTTAACAATAGTTCTCATACTGTGCAAGATTTTTCCTTTCAACCTATCGTTATAGCTGAATCAGAAATGGAACGTTTGCTAAAAGAAACATACTGGATTCACCGTCTTAATACAGTATATCCAAAAGGTCTAAATTCCAAAGCACTTTACGACCTTCATTAATGTAATATATATATAAAAATAAAACTGTTTATCTCTATTTATTCATAAATTTTACACATATTTACCAATAGAGATATAAGTATCTTGAAGATCCAGTTTTATATATTTCTATGTATTAAATATTAATAATATGTGAAGTATATATATGTGTGTATGTATGTATGTATGAATGTATGTATGTATGTATGTATGTATGTATGTATGTATGTATGTATGTATGTATGTATGTATGTATGTATGCGTGTATATATATATGTGTGTGTATGTGTGTATGTGTGTGTATATATGTATATGTGTATATGTATGTATGTATGTGTGTGTATGTGTATATGTGTATATATATGTATGTATATGTGTATATATGTGTGTATATGTATGTATATGTATATGTATGTATGTGTGTATATGTATATATATGTATATATATGTATATATATATACATATTTCCATGACCATATTATTTATTAAAGAATAAGAAAAGTAGGTTACAAATGTACAAACGTAAGCTATGACGTCATATTGTTTATGTCATATTGTTTACTCAGAAACATGATATATTTAATGACGTAAGCAATCATAACAAATTCAGTTTGATAAAGCATTAAAGCGAAACCGGTCACAACATTAATACGTGTTGGCGTTGTTTATTTTATATTTTAATAAGTCTACCTAAACAACACTATGGCATCAGCATCTGATCCACGTATTCATAATAAAACAAATTTGTTAAAATCAACAATGGAGAAATTAGCTGAGAAACAGATGAAGAGCGGTCTACACGCACGATTTCTGGAAAATTGTATATCGGAGAATCTTGTACCGAAAGGATTACGTCTAAGACTGAAAATTCATATTGGTAATAACGAATCCTCAAGAAAGTTTCAGGAGTCTATTGACAACCTATTGAAAAAAGTGTCTTTGGAGATATGCGAGAGATTAAAAGAAGAGCACCAGAGAAAAGCACTCAACCTAGGCAAAGAACTAGAAGAAAACAGAGATAGTCTTAGAAATTTGATAAAAAACCGTATTGGCAATTTTGATGAAGAACTCTTTACAAAAACGGAATCTAAAAAAGACGAACTATTATCAAATCAACTTAAAAAGTTACAAAATTTACAAAAAGAAAAAAACAACTTTCCAGAACAACGAAAACCATCAGCATTGGAAATTGTTAGAGAGAAATCAAAAAGAAACAATCAACAACCAAGTAGAACAACAGAGGAAATTAACTTCAAACGTGCAGTAACTAACAATCAAACAAGGAATCAACAACAACCAAGAAATAAAAATGAAATGGAACATGCATCATTACCAACAGCAAAAATTACATCTCAACCAAATCTAAAAGAAGTAAAAAATAACAGACCCATTCAAAACAACTCAACAAATGATCAAGCAAAAAACTTAAGAGCCCCAGGCACACAAAGAACAACCTATGCAGATGCAGTAAAGAATGGGGCGAAGAAAATTGCACAGGAGTCCAACATAACCGTAATAGAAACATTACAAAAACTTATGGAAACCCTCAAGGATCTGTTGAAGACAACACAAACAAAAGAAAGAATAGGAGATTTGTTAGAATTCAAAACAAGAACAAATGGAGGAAAGACAAGAAAAGAAAAAAGGAAATCAAAAGAGGAAAAGAAACTGTGTTAAACCTTTCTAAACGAACTCTAACTGATAGTGATTACATTCTTCTAGGTAAGGGTTTATCTTTTTGTCCAAGAAACAAAGTGCATGATAATATCAATTTAGCAGAAGCATTTTTCAAATACACTAGATCGTTAAAATTAAAAGAATTTTTCTCACAATCATATACTAACTCACAAGTCAAAAGTAGTTATCATCTAAAAAATAAGCCCTTTTTCAATAAAAAAGAATCATCATTTACACCTTCTAGTGGTCGAGATATTTATCTCGATTTTTATATTGAAGCAACTAAACAAGAAATTTTAAAAAGCAGTTCTAAAAGAAAACATTTTACTAACATATCTAAAGAAGAATTAATTTCCTTGCGTACCTTATCACAGGACGAAAGTATTACTATTAAAAAGGCAGATAAGTCTAGCACCATAGTAATAATGAATAAAGAAGATTATATTGAAGAAGTAGAAAGACAATTAAATGATGACGAATATTATACAAAACTTTCCTATAATCCTTCTGAAGAATTTAAAGAAAACATAAGCAAATGTATTAATCAAATCGCTATACACAATTGCTCTATGCATGATGAACTAGATATCTTCCCGAATAAAATACGCACACCTCAATTTTATATTTTACCAAAAATACATAAAACGATTAATAAGTCACTACCTTTAGGATATCCAGGTAGACCTATTATTTCTACTTGTAACTCAGTTACAAATAATATATCCAAATATATTGATCATGTTTTACAACCACTAATGAAATCACTACCTTCATATGTCAAAGATACTTTTGATTTCATTACCAAATTGAAATCTTTACCAAAACTAACTGAAAATTCATTACTAGTTACACTTGATGTGGTTTCACTCTACACGAATATACCACACAATGATGGTATCGAAGCATGTAAATATTATCTTGGAGAAAACGAATATACATCTAAACTATCAAAAGAACATGTTTGTAATTTGATAAAACTTGTGCTCGAAAATAACTTTTTTCAATTTGGTAATACAAACTATCTCCCAAAAATGGGAACAGCAATGGGTAGTCCTATGGCACCTTCTTATGCATCTTTATTTATGGGAAAATTGGAAAATGATTTTCTAAATAAATGTTTCTTAAAACCAGATATTTGGTTAAGGTTTTTAGACGATATCTTTATGATTTGGAGTTATCCATTGGAAGACCTTTATTATTTTATAGACAGTCTAAACAAATTACATCCAACAATAAAGTTTACATTCAATGTGTCTAAAACTAAAATATCATTTTTGGACGTAGACGTCATAAAAAATGAAAATAATGACATCACTACCATGGTTCATGTTAAAAACACAAATATGCATCAATATATTGAATATTCATCATGCCATCCTAAATCATGTAAAAGCGGGATACCATATAGTCAAGCGAAAAGATATAGAAGAATTATTTCGGATGACACTGTTTTTAAATCATCTTTGATAGAGTTAGGTCAGCATTTTCTAAATAGAAATTACCCTATTGATATCATTAATGCTGCTTTCCAAAAAGTATCTTCTCTTACACAACTTGAATCATTACAATGTAAAATCAAAAATACAAATAAGGATATCATTCCCTTTATTATTGAATATAACCCAAGTTTACCTAATATAGGTAAGATTATCAATAAATATTGGGATTTATTAAAATTATCAGGTAAAGAAAATGTTAAATTGCTACACGAAAGCAAGCCCATGCTTGCTTATAAAAGGACAAAAAATCTTAAAGATTACCTAATTAATTCTAAATTAGAAAAAACATCGTACAAAAAAGGATCAGCAACTAAATGTAATAGACCTAGATGTTCGCACTGTTCTCTTATTAATGAAAGTACTTCTTTCAGTAGTAGTAATACAAAAGAAACGTTTAATATGCATTGTGATACTAATTGTGCAACATCAAACTTTATTTATTTGATCACATGCAAAAAATGTGACGTCCAATATATTGGACAAACTAGTCAACAAATATCTAAACGTATGAACCAACATAGATCTGACATAAAAAATTATATCCATAAATCTTTTTCATCTCATGTTGCCGTACACTTTAACAATAGTTCTCATACTGTGCAAGATTTTTCCTTTCAACCTATTGTTATAGCTGAATCAGAAATGGAACGTTTGCTAAAAGAAACATACTGGATTCACCGTCTTAATACAGTATATCCAAAAGGTCTAAATTCCAAAGCACTTTACGACCTTCATTAATGTAATATATATATAAAAATAAAACTGTTTATCTCTATTTATTCATAAATTTTACACATATTTACCAATAGAGATATAAGTATCTTGAAGATCCAGTTTTATATATTTCTATGTATTAAATATTAATAATATGTGAAGTATATATATGTGTGTATGTATGTATGTATGAATGTATGTATGTATGTATGTATGTATGTATGTATGTATGTATGTATGTATGTATGTATGTATGTATGTATGTATGTATGTATGTATGCGTGTATATATATATGTGTGTGTATGTGTGTATGTGTGTGTATATATGTATATGTGTATATGTATGTATGTATGTGTGTGTATGTGTATATGTGTATATATATGTATGTATATGTGTATATATGTGTGTATATGTATGTATATGTATATGTATGTATGTGTGTATATGTATATATATGTATATATATGTATATATATATACATATTTCCATGACCATATTATTTATTAAAGAATAAGAAAAGTAGGTTACAAATGTACAAACGTAAGCTATGATGTCATATTGTTTATGTCATATTGTTTACTCAGAAACATGATATATTTAATGACGTAAGCAATCATAACAAATTCAGTTTGATAAAGCATTAAAGCGAAACCGGTCACAACATTAATACGTGTTGGCGTTGTTTATTTTATATTTTATATATATATATATATATATATATATATATATATATATATATATATATATATATATATATATATATATATATATATATATATATATATATACATACATGTTTAATTGCATCAGCGAAAGTAAAATTCTTTCACTCTTTCCAGTGCAGTTTAATTGTGGGCTATTTTAGAATCGATCAATTAATATAGATACGTCCTGCCACACAACATTGTCAGGAAAAGAAATTTAGAGTTGAGTTTTGCCACATAGATAAAGTTTTCGAGTGTGATATGAAGGGTAATCGTTCACAAAGTGAAATGTACTGGTACCATACGAGGCCTAATAAAAATGTTTTCTACTATGAAAAACTTACGAAAACGACTGAAACTTTCTGGCATATTTTCAGAATGGTGGTATACCACTAGCGTATCTGCCTGAGGTCATTTAACTTTCTTTATATACATAAATGATATTATATATGGTATACACTACAATATACGTTTGCCATAATTATAACTGATACATCATAGTTTTCTTTTATTGAAGCGCTATACAGAGAAATAAGATTGGCAAGTCTTGAATGCACAAAATACAATCTAACATTATTGCATAAAATTACAATTGTTTAATGTCCTCGCAATCCCACATCTCTGATTTCATCAGTACTTAGTGATATTACTCAAGTCTTCATTACAACCCGTTTCTTCTTTCGGCCAATCTAGAATATAATACATGATTTTAGAGACTCTTCAAATAAACTTCATTAACATGTCTAAAAGACACATTAAATATTCACGATAATTTTGTTTCCAGACAATTTTATTCGGGTGGACGAAAATTTAAATTTCTTTATGCCCGACTTAAAACTTTCCCTATTTATTTACGCACAAAAATTTTAATTAGATCACCTCCTTATAGACTTGGATCGGTAGAAAGTAACACCACACATTTTAATTTTTGTTGTGCTTATTACCAAGAAAACGCAACGAAGTGTTTCATTCCTTTATAGTCTTTAGTAAACTAAATACCTTAATATATGGCGAAATAACGCCACTTTTGTATGAAATAAACAGTCTTTCTAATGCCTTTCATTAGTTTCTTGAATTGTTGAAACGATTTACTCAAGCGCAAATTAGTATCATATGATTCGCCATCGCCTCCGTAAAGAATCGCTCTAGAAGAAAACACTGCTTTTAATCTATCAATTTTGTTCCGTTTAATTTATTTATCCATTTATTTATTTATCATTTATTTATTTATTTATTAATTGTTTCAAATTTTTTATAGTTTTTCTTCTTCTCAGCTTTGAAAGCAATTAATGACATTTTTTAAAACTTTTTTCTTTTCTTTATCATCGTTGTTAATCCTCCTCTTTTCTATAGTTGGCTAAATGATAATGTTTAAGTACGAGACTCGGCACTTTCAACATTGAATGCTTAATTCTTTTTAAATTAAATTGTAATATTACCAGGGATGAATTCATATATATTTACAAATTTAGTATCGTAAAAGGAGAAGATCAATATACTCAATTGATTTTCGTTTTAAACCTTCTATTATTATAACCAATTAAGAATGTTTCAAATAAAATATATTTAACCTAGTCTCCAAAGAGACTTCCAGTCCTATCCTCCAGAAGCTGAAATAGTTGGCCCACACTAATATACAAGACATAGAATCATTACAGCAGCGAAATGAAGAACTACGACGACAAACACTGGAAGAACAAAAACAGCAAAGAACAAAAACAGCGAAAATATAAGAACTAAACAGCTAAAATCGCAAAGAAAAGACAAAAGTCTTCAAAGCAAGAATCTTTCTCATCTTAGCAAGAATAAATAACAGATGATGATTTAGAAAGAATTAACGGATCACTGGATGAAATATCATCGCGATACGCAAGGCGCAACTGGTGTTACCGGTGATGGATTTTCTCAGAGTGTAACTCCATCTGGAACCCATGGCAGTGGTATTGTTCCCTGTCCTAATAATACTCTCTCCGACATAGCACGATTACAAATTCGCATGGGGGTAAAGTAACGAGCCGAAAATATCTCACCAGAAATAATTAATGAAGCTGTTGATATCTGCTGACAACTATTTGAAGGTGGAATCACGGATACCAGTGTATATCAAGAATTTATCAAAGAACTCGTTGATGATTACCACTTTGACTAATGTCACTGGTTATTGATTGTCCGTGACAATTAGTCATGCGATTAGATAAATAATAATTAGATAGTATGGTCATACACTACAACCACAACAAACGAACCATGACGTACGTAGTAAACTCGCGATTGCCCTATTACTGCAAATATGATAGCGGACAGTGGTTTAAAAACGCGATTTAGGCCGAGAAATATCAAATAAAATGTTTAAATCTTCACCCGACCCAGCATTGGATATGGATGTCCCTGTGCGTAAAGATAATTCTGTAGGCGATTATCAGTTTTATTCCTATAACGCAATACAACCAAATAGTCAATCGAGAATCGAACTTCAGGTTCAAGATACAAGCAAATACTTTCTACCCGCAGAAACATTTCTCGAAGTAGAAGGAGAACTTCTAACAATCGCTGACGGGGAATATGATCCAAATTTGCTAATTGGTTTTGTCAATAATGGTATTATGGTATTATTTAGTAGCGCTAGACATAAGATTGAGGGAAGAGAGATTGAATCTATTGAGCATCATGTTGATATTGCCAAAACAATAGTGGGTTTAGCAAGATATTCTGATGATTATACAAGATCAGCAGGTCTTAACAAAATATAACAAAACTTTCATTGTGGATGCCAGTAATGACTCATTAAATCAATGCAGAAGTAATATTATTATCATTTATGGATACAGGTGGTAAATCATTGCTATAATGGCTAATAACAACAACATATATTATGGAGACTTCTGTTAACGGTATATTTACATGGCACATGCCGTCAAAACAGGGTGTTTTTGCATATATTTGTTGCGTTACAGGATAAACCACGATTAAATTTACAAACATGCAGCCATCTGATATTTGAGCAACAGGGCGTTACTGAAGTCTCGTTGAGGATAACTGGCCAACAAGAACCATCCGAGGATTTTTTACTTAATTACGTACAAACCAAATATCACAGGCGTATCATCGTTTGCTGACATTTATGGAACGTGATAATAATGTATATACCAGTCTGCAAATATCTCTATTAGATTTTAGAAATCGATATCCGATTTATAATATTTCATAGGAACATCTTGATTTAATCAGACAGTCCGTCGTTGACATACATTTCCGAGCTCGTGTAACTTTTCCTAGTAATGCAGCATGTGCTATCACTATCCTTAATTACAGAGCAATTGCTGTCATACTCAGCGACAAATCAATGCTACTCGAAGGTATTGGTGGACGAATGATGATAGTTAATGCGCCAGTAGAAAACATGTAGACAATTAGATTAATCTCATATTCGATAAATGTCGTATAGTCATGTTACTCTGTCTCCTGTTCAGATTAAAAAGTTGCAATCGGATTCTGCTAAAAAATGTGGAACTACGATGTCGTTAAAACACAATAAAGTGTCTGATGGTCAGAATAAACTCTAAGTGACATCTCTCTCTCTCTCTCTCTCTCTCTCTCTCTCTCTCTCTCTCTCTCTCTCTCTCTCTCTCTCTCTCTCTCTCTCTCTCTCTCTCTCTCTCTCTCTGCATTCGCGATCAAAGATATGATGGTATATTTGCACTTCTCGCTGAGTTACCAGCGCTAATTGCCGCTCCATCCCCGTGGTCGCAAAAGCTGCCGCTCTGAGTGGTTGGTACCGCCGCTGGGATGGCATTACATAAAGTTACTGGACAAGGATACACAAATAAGAGACGAGCAGTAAAAAGAAAGGTTCTAAGACTACCAGGAATTTCGTATTCATGGTACAGTGGAAACGGCCTGAGACTACCAGGGACAGTTTACTAGCACCATTGTCAAATTTTGATTTACTCGATGCTGATAAAATTTAGAGATAAGAAACTTCAGAGGTGTTTTTATGCGAGATCAATTACCGCAACAACCAAACAGCGCTGAAATCGGTATTATTAATTTAGAGAAAAGCACCGGACTTAGAACTCACTGGGTTGCATACGCGATTGATCAACGTGGGATTGTTTTTGTTTTTTTATTCAAATAGGTTAGCGCCACCTAAAGAATTTATGCGTGATATACATCAATTAAAAATTCAGATCTGGTACTCCACACTACCAACGCAAAATATGACCGACCCACCAATATGCGGCCAGCAAGTATTAAAGCGCTATATCATCAACAACTAAACCACCCCATAAAACCGTACATGAATACACTAGTAATCGCTTTCTAGAGAGATCTTAAACAATAATGGATGATCGCGGAATGATTTATATTAGGGGAAGATCTCTCTCAGCCTGAAAAAATAAAACACTGGGGAAATATCTGCAACCAAAGATGTAAAAAAAATAAATACTCGAAGATGAAATATCCGAGATATTAATCCTCGCAGGTGTGGATCCAAACGAAATAGTCGTATTTCAAGACAAGCAAGGGAAATTGAAAACGAGTAATGTTTCCTTGAATGATATTCTAGTAAAATTTAATGGAGTAACCGAAAATTTCCTAGCTGTGTTTGATTCCACCGGTAAGATTAAACCAGGAGTTCTTTAACCAATTGTGATCGATAGTATTAATCATCGAGTAAAAACATCCGGTGACACAATGACAGGTACCCTCGACATGAACTCAAATAAAATAAGCACACTTGGTAATCCAACACTGGACACTGACGCTGTGACAAAAAATTTGTAGATGTGTTAGACAATAAACTAACGACGATATATCATGAGCATACAACAACAGATGATAAACTAACAACGCTACAACAAGAATATAAAAACACAGATGGTAAACTAACAGCGCTGCAACAAGAATATAAAACCACAGACGATAAACTAACAACGCTGCAACAATATTATAAAACCACAGATGGTAAACTAACAGCGCTGCAAGTTGAGTATGATGTTCATGTAGGCGCGTTTGCAAACCACCGTAGGAATTTTAGAAAATCGGATGAAACCATGGATATAATTTCTTTGTTACTCTGATGACTGTCCCAGTGAAACTTTATGATATTAAAACAAATATGAATACGATTAAACAAACTCAGAACAATATAGTTAGTAATTTTCCTACAATCGCGACCCGGTTTGATAAAATCAAGATACCACATAAACAATTTATCAATACCGTGTACTCGACATATCAAGGATCTTTCGACTGGACACCTCAAAATAATATTATTAATATTACCGCTGAAGTCAAAGGTGTCTATAGATTGACCTTGCTTTCATCAGTACAGTTTGAAGTGTCATCGGTTACATCTACGGGAATTAATACTGCAAGTGCATTAATAAATAAGGGTGGCATGGAAACATTTACAATTACCACTGTCAGTGGTATCAATCACATACTACGAGGTAAATAGTATAATGAATGTCCAACAATATCGATATGATCAAGTCCTTGAATTTCAAACTAAACTAAAAAATCTTATTGACGAATATAGCGCGAAGATAAAAGAAAATACAGCAGTCGAATTACAAGTATTGACATTATTGTGTATTCGGTTTCAAGTGTAATTTCTGGAACGGGTATATTGTTATCAGCGATAACAGTACTGGCACCTGTAGTTGTCACAATTTGTGTTTTATCGGCGACAACAATTACATCGGCATCATCACAAAAAATTAATAAAGTTAAAAATTGCATCAGCCGCGTGTTTACAATTGTTGTCTCAGATATCTTCTAGTCTCGATGACACAACAATATCAGATAACGAATTATCCGCGATGATGAACGTCTACCACACAGCAACATCAAAATTAGACAAACAGCACAATAATAACAACAACAACAATGGTAACGCCATCGACAACGGAATTACTTCAGAAAATAGCGACAAATACAACGCCGCAAAAGACAACCATTATCTCAATAGCCCCAACCAGCTCCGAATTCAGCTTGAATTTCCCCAACTGCACTTCCGATTAAAGAAATAGCATTAGCAAAATTACGAGTATACCACAAATATTAGATCAAAATCATTTGGTGTTCAGCAACTGAATAATTATTTGGTATTTGCTAGTAACAAGTAAACCAGACGGAACTCCAGATTGATATACAGTTTCCCGACCATCTGGGACTTATCAAATCGAACAGATCAATAATAAATTACTGCGTAGAATAAAATCCATTGCGGGAAAAGATTCGAAAATCACGACAACAGTTCAGGAACCAACATTATCATCCGCGATTGAGATAAACTCAATTGGATACCTCGTAGATATCTATCACAGTTCTATAACAACTGTTAGGATGGCTTAAAATCCCACCTCGGACACCTTCACAAATACCAGAACCGAAAACGTCTGATTATGTCACAGACGAAACATCGTATCATGGAATTACTCCAGGGTACGAGAATAATCTGTTATGGCAAGATATAAAATCTAAACCGGATAATAATGTAGCGTACGATTTTCATGATAGGGGTATAGTGTGGCATTCAAGAATATTTAAAAGACCATATATCGAGCAGGATATCAAAATTATCTTTAAAAATATTAGTTGCGAATATGAACTGCACCAAAGGAAATTACTTCAATTATTCACCGAAAATCTTATGCGAAATCGTAAAGTATTTCCGTCTTAAAGACTTTTACCTATAAGACTTTACTTGCAAATAGCAAAATACATGCCGGCTGCATTCACTGATTGAACTATTATTTCTTCACCATTCTCCGTTATTGATTTTACAGTTTTCGCAACATTTTGGTACATTTCTGTACGAACTAGTTTGGTATTCTCACTCTGAGTGATAGCTTGAAGATTTTGCAATTTGTTATTTTTTTGGACATTTATCAATATGGTCAATCACAAAGCCATATTGAATTTCGCCGTTATACACTTCAAACACAAATCTAGACAAATAATATCTTTATCCCAGCATTAAATCTAAGATACCCCTGATTGATGACAAACTCTAATGTTTTTTTCAGTCTGCTGTGTCTGACTACACCATCAAGTGACGCTTCAAAGTTGGTGATCGTGGGATGTGGTTAAAATTCTTGGCTCATTTATACACACATATATTATTTGTATAATTGATTACTTGGTTAAATTATTATTTATTGAAAATCTAGTAATATAGTCCTGGGGTGTTCTTATGATTTTGTCGCTGACAGAGTCAGGGTCAGAGTCCTTTACTCGTTTATCATAATAGCGATTAAACTCCTTGTATCGCTTACCACCACATTGGAGGCACAGCTGTGTATTTCCTTGTACTCCAACAACACATCTTATACAAGGTAACGGACCTCAGCTTCCTAGTCGCACACTCTGTGAATGATATTCAAATAATTTGTTTCCGCATTATTTGTTACAAACGGTTACTGATCCTTTTCAATATATATAAAATTCTTTATTTAAATATTTGTTTTAATTATATTATGAATAAGTTTGATAGATTATCCAAATTAAAACACTGGAAAAACGTTAAATTCAATCTCGATAGAGTCTCCGTAGATGCACCAAATAAGGCTCTAATAAGTGATAGAAGCATAAGTTGTAAAATCAATGATGCGTTTAACAAATTTAAGCGCGACGAGCATCTAATTGTTGGTCAACATTTCGAATTGATGGTAGTGTTGATGCTACCATGAACGACCAAAGGGCAGCAGAAATAATAATGCATCTTGACCATCGAAAGTTTTTTTTTCAGAGTGAAATTCCTTATCCGATTAGAAACAGGTAGCTGGATTATTCGTGATAAATTCGATCCTGAAAATTAAATCACCGTGAGTCAGGATTCCCACCCAGGAGCGTTGACACAAATGAAATCGTCAGCACTGACTTCGTCAGGGATAAATTGTGTAGCCGAACGAGGAATATAGAATTTTACAAATGTGTTACGTGGAATCAACTTGCCATATCTAAGGCGTAACAAAATAAATGAATCGGCGCAAGCAGTCGAGGATTTTGGGGCCACAATTCAAAATTTTGCTGCGTTAGAAAAGCTATTAAAATTATCAATAACAGTATTGACGTTAACATGAGAGATATTATACGAATCGAAATCCAAGATCGTTGATCAAAATGCACAAGCGTCGTCTAACGCAGTGACTATTATCACGGAATAGAAACATGCAGTACTACACGGGGAATTTGTTTCAAACTAAAATCGATCCTGTGTCAGTGTGGTTACTTTAGAGTTTTGAAGACGAAGAGTGTACATTCAGCAAATTTGTAAGACCTAACGGTGAAATATACCGTACTGAATCTCTTCACGACGCGATGAGAAAACTAGCTCGGAATTTATCAACGAATAATAACGAAGAATTACCAACAAAATGTTTTACAATCTCGTCAGTTGCAGCTCATTCGCGAGAAAGAAAAACCTGTGGAAACAAACACGCGCTGAATTTCTTTCAGATGTTCAAGCCATTTGTGTACAATACGGATATGGTGGATTATGAAATACCAAATATGATCCTAAAATTGTTTTCTCGGTTGATATCGTTGTGTTATCCAGGGTGGAAAATTCACCCAGGGCGGTACATATGATCACAAGCGACATTATTCACGATTAATTTTAGATGATGCTGAATATGATTTAATAATCGCGAATGCAACAGCTAGAGGTATATATGTCCGTCGTAAAGATGCTTTCTTGTCCAATGAAAAAATATTCGGTACAATTGTTAGCTACATTAATAGAAATTCTCCCCAATATTCACATCTAATGGCGTCTACGCTGGCTTATGCCTTTATAAACTGACTATCAATAATAAATAGATTTTCTGAATTTGCGGTCAGAATCGCCACAGATTCATTTTATATAGATATCAAACATTTCGAAGCAGTGGCTGAATTTACCAATTCCGATGAGTGTTTGGGGTCATGTAGAATAAAACAGGAAATGTTACATGATTATTCTAAATCAGCAGATGTTAAAGTTGAAGATAATTACATGAAACATAATCAAATATTAGAACTATCGAAAGCACCATCGTTATCCGGTCCAATAAGTAGATATAAACTGTTTACTAAAACGGATGTAATAGGTCTGGAAAAAAACAATACGAGTGATCGAATTATTTCGAGGGAAATCAAACATGATTGTGCTATCACCAACACACAGACTTGCAAGAGAGACGAAACAACGAGGAGTTGATTCTTGCCAATATCACAGTTTCTTTCGATGGAAAGGTGACGCATGGACTCCTGATCGAATCTATTCCTAAAATCCTTTTTTGGGATGAGATATGCACAGTGTCGTTAGATATATCAAAAATGTTTATTAATTGGTTGATACTGACAAATACAGCAGTGAGAATGTGTGGTGATCATGGAAAACCACCAATATTTGTCGGTTTCTCTCCGCATGACTGGCTAAAGAATTATGTAGATTATTATGAAGAAATTAATGCTGATCATAGATCACTTGATCTAGAATTAGTGAGTTCAAGAAATTAATCACACTAGAAGCGGATAAAAGCTAGTGTGAAAAAGCGCGTGAAATAATTTTAGAAACCCCGTTAAATGTGTTTTGAGAAGCGTGGAGACCAAACGATTTGATAGTGGCAAGTTGAAAGATAGTCAGAGATACACTTCAAGCGCGGTTGTTTCAAGCACATAAAGAAACATTCGCAACACTTCCAGTACATTGTGGTATAGGCATACGGATTCACGAAGAAAAAATATCGAAGTTGATATTCCAGGACAGACTGAGAAACAAAATCTAGTGTTAAATGATATTGTGTTGATTGATATCAGTGTTGTCGAAGATGCATTGCGCGCTGATAAATCTCCGTGGACCTTAGGATACGCAATGGCGATACATTCTTAACAGGGATTGACTTTATCCGATACAGTTGTTCAGATCGTAAATGATTGCATGGAGTGGTCGAATTTAGGTTATCTCACAGTGTCCCGAGTACGAAGAATAAATCAACTTCGAAGAGTTGATTTGGATGCTAATGACACCACAATCAGTAATATTGTCACCGATGATATACTAAGAAAAAACACTTGCTTCTTTTAAACAAGATAAGAAAAATACACAAGAATTTGATATTAATGTTGAATTTATAATTACGCTGAAACAACAACATAATAATCACTGCGAGAGCTGTTATTGTATAATAAGTTGGCAGTATTCGGATAAAGATCCTCGCCAATTTACCGCAGGCAGAAGAAATAGCAGTCTTGAGTCATACCAGAGATAATGTGATGTTGACCTGTCTTGACTGTAACAGACGCAGAGGTACTAGTTAAGACCGCGCGGAGGTAATTGAGTATCATCGGGAATCACTAGTAATTCTTCACTTGTAAATCCAATGAGGAGCAGTTGAATCTAATTGCGGATCTACCCGTAGATCTTACTATGTTATATATTTTGTGTGTAGTAACACTCCACAAAGGATCAGAAGCTCTTTTGTTACCACCTTCAAGTTCACCTGGTTCATATAAATATCTCACAGTGACATTACCGAGTATTCGTTGTTTTGGAAAATCTTTTCTCTTTTAAACGGGTATATACATTTTTTGATCGCGATAACAGCTGTCTTATTGATTGTCTGAGTAATTTCATTATTTAGCGCAGCAATCACACCTGGTAATCTCTTGACCCATTCACGAGATCGTTTATCTTCGATGAATTCCTTCGCGTATTGATATCCAAATAATCGCTCAGCATGTGTCCGATTAAATCGTTCAATAATTGCCTGATCGCGGTGTTTTGCAGTATTTCCTAGTCGTAATATGGTATTATGATGTTTCATTGTTGATAAAACTGCACCCTGGGATTCCTTGCCAGGATCAACGTGTAAAAGATTTGGCCACTGCAGAGGACTTCGTCGATAGATCCTTTCAGATGCAGAAGCTACATCAGTGGATTACTTCGTCAACAATGGTTCCCCTTCTTTGTATCTGTAACAGAATTGTTACCGAGAGGAGGGTGGATTAAATGAACAATACAAACACAATTTGTGAAAAAAAATATAAATTTATGTAATAAATTATAAATGAAAAAAAACAGATGTAACAACACAATAATTCATGCACTCAACCCACAATTACACTCACAACCATTCACAATACATGAATAAATTAAATAACAATACAAAAGGAATCTCAGATGTAAAGGGATCTCTTGGATTATACACATATCCAATAATCCTTTACGAAAGTTAAATTAATGTAAGTATGATTTACGAAAAAAATAAACACAAACGACAAACTATCTATCGCACGATGGATTGCGATAACTAGCACGATCATATACTTGTATTCAATCAAGTTGCTAGCTTTTATTGATATCTATGTGATCACTTGAAATATTATTGTGATCTGACATAAACATGCAAATACAACAATGTATTAAATTATATTACAATTTCAATACACCTATGTGTCTCCCCTGTATAACCGCACGATTCAGCAACAGTTGAATCGTCTCCCAGTTTCCCCGAGAACCGAGGGTTGACCAATACTATTATCGGACGTTACCCTTCACGAATCCACCACAGTTATACGTTCAGACAGCATACAACATCTACCCGAACCAACGGTTCCTCACTCCCCTAGATGTCTACCCGGACGTTTTACAACTCTAAGACAGCTCCGACACTCGGACTTCTAGCTTTCCGGATATTTACACGTTACACAGATGTTGACGAACAGACAGTTCGACACACAGACAGATACTTCAATTCCGTTTGCACAAATTAACGGCACAAGCACATTCAGATATTTATACAGAGATGTTCCAGAACAAACAATAGATGTCCCACAACAAATCAGACGATATCAAAGACGTTTATCAAAAGATGGTATCAGATGTGTTAACAGCTACGGTATCAGAAATGGTATCAACTACGTTAGCAGCTACGGTATCAGAGACGGTATCCACGATGTTATTAGATGCGCTATCAGTGATGTACTGCTACGGTATCAACGACGAAATCAGACGGTGACAGCTATTGTCAGATGTTATCAGATCTACGGAATCAACGATGTTATTAGATCTCCGAAATCAGCTATAATAAACAAAACCAGACTAATAATAGTTGTCTCAAAAATAATCTAAGCTGTAGATTACGATATTTCATTTAAAGTCTAAAAGTGACTAGTAATTCCAAATATTCTACGTTCATTGCAATAAAGGCATCATTATACGAAATGATAATCTGAATAAAATTCACAATAAAACGAAATGTAAATTTAACACTCAGCCCTTTGGCTGGAGATTTGCAAGACGAGGTTATCTATCCTTTGACTAGATATTTTGGTTCCCGTAAATAATTATGAGAAATACTTCGCCTTATATACTCTCAATAGGTGAACATAAATCACATCGAGCTTGCCGTGCACCACGTAAAACGAGTATTTCGGATTTCATGTAAATTACAAATTGGCACATGCAAATCGTTACACGCCACTTAATCACCCCAGGTAATGCGTGTACGACGAAATCAAGAAAATGGTGAGTTTCGTTTGCAATTCAAGAAGAACAAAAATCAGTTCAATTTTCGCCTAATTCTGTGACAGTATCTACTCGCAACATCAACAACGGTTAGCTCGTATTTGTATGTCCGTTTATTAACAGTATAATACGGCAGAAATAATATATCAGCCTGATGTATTTGAACAGGGAGGCTGACATTAAAATATGCAAAATGAATTTGTTTAGGCTGGGTTAAAAAAAAACTGCCATAGCGCCAGTTTGGATAACCAATTTGACGCTGTGGTATTTTTTACTTTTGCGGCGTTAGCAAGTTTATCAATTTCTGATTTACCCCACCAATATCCTCGTGGGGAATAATAAGTATAGTCAATATTGTTATTAATTACCAGATCATAATGCCAGTTTACCCTTCATCGCAGATCTTACTGACCAGGATGATAATTTTTCTTTGAAGGATTTATCAATGATAGAATTCAACGCATGAATTAATTTCACATCTGCGATATGTCTATGTTGCAGATTGCTACGTTTATAAGCAATATCATAAGCATGATACGCTATATTAATAGCGTTTATTGGATATTCGGTTGGTCTCGGCTATCAATTCTGATGTCGATTCTGGTTTCAGGGCCACAATAACTATACCCTGGAAGGTGTCTTTCTCCTGGATATTTTGCCAATGGAGTCCCACAAAGTTTTGTCAATTTTGCAGCAATATCTTCTTTTAAAAATCATTATCTAATTTCATAGAAACAAATCTTAAAATGTGTGTACCACATTGTACACACTTACCAGCAAGTGCTAATCTGGTATTGCTTGATGTAATTGTTGTCAAGTCGTTTGTGCTAGTACGTGTCTTACATTTAACACAATATAGATCCATAATTATTTATAATAACATGAATCTAATTGATTATTTAGCTACCCGATAACGGAAATCTGTTAAACACCAAGCGATGATGTCGAATTCAATTATAATGATTATAATTGGTCAGTCTGGAAGCGGTAAAACACAATTGTTACTTGATTTGATACCGACATGGATGAAATGGGATAAACTATATTTGGAAACCCCGAGTGTAGACGATCAGCGATTTTACAAGATGTTAAAGGATTTTTAACTTAAAGCAAAATCGGAATTTTTAACCGATATCGAAGAGGCACCGAGTGTTGATTCTATTGATAGAAGTAGCAGCAGAGGGGGTGGACGGACCAAGTTTTCAAGCAAAACTAAGCCTTCCTTCTCGTTAATATATACTAGAAATGTCTATTTGATAAATAGAGGGTTCCTTCTCGTTAATATTTACTAGAAAGGTCTATTTGACAAATAGAGGCTTCCTTCTCGTTAATCTTTACTAGAAAGGTCTGTTTGACAATCTGAGGCTTCCTAGTAAATATTTAATAGAAAAAGTCGATTTGGTAACCTCGTAGGGGTCCATTGGCAAAAAAAAGACGCCATTGTCGTTGGAGTTCATTTTACATTGACAAAAAGTACATCAACGAGGTGGCTAAATTCACTGAAGCTACTGGCGAAGAGCGCTGGGGTACATGGAGAATTAAAAAGGAAACACTGCGTGATTATTCTGAATCAGCAGACGTTGAGATTAAAAAGAGTTACCTACAAGGAAATAATTTATCAGAACGTTCTAATGCACCACCGATATCTGATCCAATTTGTAGATATAAAACAGTTTATTTAAACGGCTGTGGCGGGTCAGGAAAGATGACTCGGGCAATTGAATTATATCGAGGGCGAGCAAATATGATTGTGCTGACACCAGCCCATAGATTAGCGCGAGAGATAAAACAACGAAACGTTGAAGCTTGTACTTATCACAGCTTTTTTCGATACAAGGGCGATGAATGGACTCCTGAAAGAATGGGTGAGAAATTCATTCCCGAGGTTATTATTTGGGATGAGATATGTACTGTTTCGGTGGATGTATTAAAAATGTTTCTTGATTGGTTGCTGCGCGTGAATACAGTAGTGATAATGTGTGGAGATCCTGGCCAACCACCACCATTTGTCGGTGGTAGTCTACATGATTGGTTGAAAGGGTTTGTTGACTATTATGAAGAAATCGATACAGACTATAGAGCACTTGATGAACAATTACGTGAAGTCAAGAACTTAATTAGATTACAACCGAATAAAATCCAATGCGAAATAATCAGAGAAATAATTCCTGAAACTCCCATGGAGGAATTTTGGGAAGCATGGAGACCAAATGATTTTGTAGTGGTAAGCAGAAAGATAGTCAGAGACAAACTTCAGAGAAAGTTGTTTGAATTACACAAAGAAAACTTTCCAACACTTCCAGTGCCGCTGTGTTATAGACCCTCGGATACACGGCGGCAGAATATTGAAGTTGAAATTCCAGGCCATTCAGGACCAGAAAAACAATTTCTAGTGTTAAATGATATTGCGCTGGTTGATATCAGTGTTGTCGAAGATGCATTGCGTGCTGATAAATCGCCATGGACGCTGGGTTATGTAACAACAATACATTCCTCGCAGGGATTAACCATCACGGATATAATTGTTTGGATAGTTGATAATCGCATCGAGTGGTCGAATTTAGTCTATCTTGCAGTATCCAGAGTACGGCGAATAAATCAGCTTCGAAGAATTGTTTTCGACGACGACACAACAATGGATGATATTGATGTTAAAATCATTAATAAAAAAAACTCTCCGGATATAAACAACAAGACAAAAAAAACAACGAGAATTTGATATTGATGCTGAATTATTAATTGCACTGAAACAACAACAGAATAATCACTGCGCGAGTTGCAATTGTATAATGCGTTGGCAGTATTCGGATAAAGATCCTCGACAATTTACCGTAGACAGAACAAAAAACGGTCTCGGTCATGTCAAAAACAATGTGATGTTGACTTGTCTTGAGTGCAACAGACGCACGGCGCTAGTTAAGACCATGAGGTGGCAATTGAGTATCGTCAGGAATCACTTGTAGTTGTTCGCGTGTAAACCCCCGTTGAGGGGAAGTTGAATCCAATCTATAGATTGACGGTCTAATAGTTCATTTTGTTATAGTAGATATTTTGTGCGTAGTGACACTTCAAATAGGATCAGTAGCCCTTTTTTCTACCACCTTCAAGCTCTCCTGGTTCATATAAATATCTCACGGTAACATTGCCGAGAAATGGCTGAGAAACGCTAGCGTTTCGTGGTTGTGATATATACTTCCTTTTTATTGCGTTGTTAGGTTTCATATTGATTGCTCTGGTAATCTCGTTATTTAGCGCTGCAACTACTCCTGGTAACCTTTTGACCCATTCACGAGATCTTTTTTCTTGGATGAATTCTTTCGTGTATTGATATCCAAGTAAACTCTCAGCAAGAGTCCGATTAAATCGTTCAACAATTGGCTGATCGCGATGTAGCGCAGTATGCCCTCGTCTGATGGTGACATTGTGATGTTTCATTGTGGATGCAACCACACCTTGAAATTCCTTGCCAGGATCAACTTGCAATATTTTTGGCCAGCGTAGTGGGCCTCGTCGATAAATCCTTTCAAATGCAGAAGCTACTTCAGTGGCCGACTTTGTTTTTAGCGGTTCCGCTTGTTTGTATCGACTCGCAACATCAACTACGGTTAGCGCGTATTTATAAACGTCATGTGGTAAAAATAATAAATCAGCTTGATGAGCTTCATTGGGTAGGATAACATCAAAATGTGAGAAGTTGATTTGTTTAGGACGCGGTAAATAGATTTGCCATATAGCCTGTTTGGATAACCAATTAGCCGCAGTGGCCCTTTTCACTTTTGCGGCACTGGCGAGTTTACTGATTGCAGCGCTACTCCTCCAGTATCCTTTCGGAGAATAATAAATAGATTGCATATTATTAATTACCAGCACCCATCATCAATTTGCCTTTCATAGGTGATTTTACCAACCATGAAGCCAATTTTTCTTTGAAAGATATATCCTTGACGGAGTCAAGAATAGCATTTAACGCATGAATTAATTTCACATCCGCAAGATGTCTATGCTGCAAATTGCTGCTTTTATATGCAACATCATGAGCATGACACGCCTTATCAATAGCGTTTATTGGTTCTTCACCGGGTTTGGGTTGGTTTTGATCATCGAGTCTGATGTTCCGGGGCCACAGTAGCTATATCCTGGAAGGTGCTTTTCTCCTGGATACTTTGCCCATGGGGTCCCAGGAAGTTTTGCTAACTTGGCTGCAATATCACCTCCTCTTTTTTTTAAATCCTTGGTTTCACCAAGGGAAACAAATCTATATTTTTTATACCACATGTTGCACACCTACCGGTAAGTGCTGATCTGTTATTTTTAGTTGTAATCATCGTCACATCATTTATGCTAGTACGCGTTTTACACTTCACACAATATAGATCCATAATTTATTTATAATAATATGAATGTAATTGGTTTTTCAGCGACTAAAACAAGAGAACAAGTTAAGCATCATGCAGCGCTACCAAACTCTATCCGCGCAATTATAATCTGGCCATCTGGATCCGGCAAGACGCAATTATTACTCAATTTAATAATGAGATGGATGAAGTGGGATAAGTTGTATTTAGTTGCTCCTAGTGTAGATGATCAGCGATGCTACGAAGTATTAAAAGACTTTAACGAAAACGCTTTAGAAATTAAAGGTGAGAACGTCATTGAGTTTATAACCGATATCAATGATGCACCATCCGTGGATGACCTTGATGGGAGCATTAACAATTTCGTATTATACGATGACGTAATGTTAGACAATCAAAAAAAAACAGCTAGGATATTTTCACTCAACGCTACACTCAGATTCCAAAAGTGATCAGAGATAACTGTAATATTCTTCCAGTATTCAACGGCGTTGATACACATACGCTACGAAATATTTGGCAGACATGGTGCTCCGATATGGACTTCAATCAATTTCGAAATTTCTTTAGTCACGCTCAGTCGGTCCCACACGGATTTATAACAATAAATTTACATTACCTCGAACATGATATCGTATCGGACTCGATCAAATATTCGGTTGAAATAATTTATTAACCCGACGCGACAATATCAATGGTGTCGATTTTTTTTAAGTTTTATTTTGCTGAATAACTCATAACTCATCGTTAACTACATAAATTAAATCCATAGCAGCATAGGGGGCGAATTACAACGAGGTTTGGCGTAATTTTTACCCAATGGAGGTTTCTATTAAGCATTTCGAGGAGGCCTCAGTTTGCTAAAAATCGCCTGTAAAATTAGGATTCGTTACTCATAACTCATCGTTAACTACATAAATTAAATCCATGGGGGGGGGGGGGGTGGCGTCGTTTTTTTTAAAATTTATTTTTGCTGAATGGAGGCTTCTATTAAGAATTTCAAGGAAGCCTCAGATTGCTAAATCGACGCTTCTAAAAAGTTGTAGGATTCGCTCCCTCTGCTGCTACAATGTGTAAGTCCACTCATGCACACTGTACATTAATCCACACTAATGCATGATGTATATTAATCTGCTCTCAGACAAAACGATCCTTCTGTGTATGCGTCAATAAGTTATATCTATAAATACACATAGCAGCAGAGGGGGTGAATCCTACAACGTTTTCAGGCAAAAAATAGATTGAATCCTTAAAACGGCAAATAGAGCCTTCCAAAGCAATCTCATGTTTTACCCAAAAAAATAAGTCTCCATTTATCAAACGGAGATTTTACGATTTTTCAATCAATTTTGGTCGCAACTTGTTGTCATTCACCCCCTCTGCTGCTAAAGCTTTCAGTTCTGGTTAACAAGAATAATAAATGGTTTTAACCGAATATTTGATCCAGTCTTTAGGACTTCAGAAACAGACTAATCTTTAACACCTCTTCTTGTAGATCAATTAGATTATTGGACTGATCTGTGAGTTTGAAATTAATTCTGGTTAATGAATCATTATGACACCGCATATAGACTGGATTAACCGGAGACTCGATTATTAAAAATCCTGGAGGGGCTATTGGTGCAAACGGATAAAGAATATATCCTTGCTGAGCTTGATTTGATCGTTCGAGATTAATTTGATAGCTTCCTTCGATAACATCGCATACTAAATTGAGCGCAATCACCGATGAAATATTCACATTGTGCGGGGCAATATGCCTACCGCCACCATCTGGGTCATTGTCATGTGTCAGGATTAATACATTTTTCACTAGTTTCCTTTTCCATGCGTCGTAAATTATTTTAAATCCAATATCAATGATGTAGTGGAGATGTTTCTTTAGTTTTGATACGTTATATCCGGGTAGTATAAATGTTTGAATATCTTCAACGGGGATATTATATTCTGATGCAAATCTTGTTCTCGATTGGGGATTATCGCTATCTAGTATAACTCGAATAATTTGTGAATTAAATGTTTCCATATCGTCGATAATTTTATTGCATGTTTCTACGACGCTGATAAATTCATCTCGAGTGAGAGTACCGGATTTAAGAGATATTAATAACAGTGAAAAATCATTATTCATTGCTGTAAAATTTTTAACAATTTCAGGTTCGTTAACAAAAAGATACGTCGGATATTCGCCACCCACCCTCTCAAGTACGTGTGCGATCCCCAAAAACTCTAAGGGTATACTGAACTCTTTATAACTTTTTATTGGATTATCAGGTTTTATTTTGTTTGTGACATAATCAGATGTTTTAGGTTCAGGTGGTGCAACGGTTTCCTGAGGTGGATTTTCAGGCCATCCTAGTACGGTTCTTATAGAACTCTGATAGATATCTACGACGTATCCTTCTGTGCTTATTTCAATCGCGGATGATAGCGTCGGCTCATGAACCGTTATAGCAATTTTTGATTCTTTTCCAGTAATCGATTTTATTCTACGCGCGAATTCGTTATTGATTTGTTCGATTTGGTATGATCCGGTTGGTATGGAAACGACGTTCCAGTCTGGAGTCCCGTCCTCGCGATTCTTATTCGCAAATACCAAGGAATTATTCGGTTGTTGACCACCAAATGCTACCGATCTGATATTAGGCCAACTGTGATACACTCGTGGTTTTGCTAGCGCTATCTCCTTCACGGGGACTGGGCTAGGGAAATTCACACTGAATTCAGGATTCGTTGATGTTATTGATATCATGCTTGTTTGTACTGGGTTCGTGTTATCCACTATTCGTTGAAGTAATTCCATCGGTGTTGTCATTGTTATTATACTGTTGTTGTCGCTCTAATTTTGATATCGCTGAATCGTAAATACTGACCATCACTGAGAACTCACTATCTGATATCGTTGAGGTTATTGAGATCATTCTGGTTTTCGGGTTCGTGTTTTCTAATTCCATCGGTGTTGTCATTGTTATTATACTGTTGTTGTCGCTCTAATTTTGATATCGCGGAATCGTAAATACTGACCATCGCTGAGAACTCACTCTCTGATATAATCGTATTATCGAGTGACGACGATATCATCGAGGATAATTGCGAGTATGCGGTTGATACAATATGAAATTGAATCGAGTAATCTTGCAGTTTACTCTGGCTGCACGATGATATCCTTTTTGTTATTCCGGTTGATATACCCGCGATTGTAGCCGCCGCAGAAATGCGAATTGGAACCACGACCGGGGCAATCATTGTAACCGATGCGAGTATTATTCCGGCACTAGCGAGAACGCCTGACACCGAGTATATAGTAATATCAATTGCGGTGATTCTTCGTCGGTATTTTTTTATTTTTTCACGATAACGCTCAGAAAGTGATTTCAAATTCGCAGAAAATTCTTTCACGGTATCATATCGATATCGATGTGATTGTAATTCCATTGACTCTGTCAACGGGATTATTATCGGTTCAATTGATTTCGTTGACTCCGTCAATGATGTCATTGTTATTTTAAACCCGCTAGTGTTTTCAATTATTCGCCATCGTTAACGGGAATTGCTAGTGGCTTCAGCCGGAAAAATTATCTACGAGTTCTATACACCAGGCTATTTTTGATCTAATGGTGGAGCTATCAACCGCGACGAAGTGAAAGCTTGGTGTTATACCAGTCTCGATAATAAACGTCGCGACGCCACCAGAGTAGGTTCTATTTCTCATGATCAGATTAAATTGATCAATAGAGGCCCACGTTAACCTATAGATACCATCAACCTTCGCTTCTCCACCCCACAAAAGATCGATGGTAATTCTATGATAACTGTCGTCGTCTTTTCTTGTCCAATCCATGATTCCATGATTGGTCGTATACACGATATTTTTAATGCCCTTGTGCGGAATCTTTACCTTTTCAAGATTTTCTATTAGTTTAGAAATATCGAGATAATTTGCCTTGATTTCATTTTCATTCATCATCCTCCCCGCCTCCTTGTTAAAATAGAAAAGCGATAAAAAGTTTTTAATTTCAGCGAGAGTCACGCTAACCACAGGTGGGGTTCCAAAGAACTTACCAACGATATTTCTTCGAAAAGCATTATAACCTCGTATATGATCATCCAGCTCACGGCCGTGGGCGTCAGTCGCGTCGGTGATTGTAGACACAAGTGCGCCTGGTTTAAGTTGTCCATCCTTGGAATACAGCGCAACAGAGTTTTCAGCGGCGTCGCGCTGCCGTATCAAAATGTTATCCAATGACACATCACTGCTTTTCAATTTACCCTGATCGGAAAATAGCACAACGGTGTCCTCGATTGCGTTTCGTTGTTTAACCAATATATCATCCAACGACACATTACTACTTTTCGATTTACCCTGATCGGAAAATAACACGATAGTATCCTCGATTGCGTTTCGTTGTTTAACCAATATATCATCCAATGACACATCACTGCTTTTCAATTTACCCTGTTTGTCTTGAAATACAACTATTTCCCCGGGATCAACACTTGTTAAGTTCAACGTCTCAGCGATTTCATCTTCGATTATTTTTTTTATATCACCCGTCGCAGTGTCATCGGGTTTGGGTTTCAGAGGTCTTCCTCAGATATCAATCATTGTTTTTGTAAAACTCTTTCTCTCTCTAAAATCGTTTTTGACGACTTCGTCGTTGCCAGTGATTACTAGTGTATTAATTTACGACAACATGTGGTGGTTTTCCCCTTGGGTTACCCAAGGAGTTAGAAATAGCATCGAGGACATTTAATACTTCGCTGCCGCATATTGGTGGGTCATTGATTTGTTGTGTTGGTAGCGTAGAATACCAAGTCTTCATTGGAAAAGTTTTTATATAACGCATAAACTCTTTTGGCGGTGCTAATCCATATGAATCAAAATAGACAATCCCACGTGGATCAATAGCGTATGCAACCCAGTGAGTTCCGGGTCCGGTGCTGTTATCTAAATTAATGATTCCGGTTTCAACACTGTTGGGGTGTGCCGGCAACTGATCTTTCATAAAGACACCTCTGAAATTTTTAATCGCCAGTTTTTTAGCAGCATCCATTAAATCAAAATTGGACATAGGAACCATAGGTTCGGAAATCGAAGATTTCTGAATTAATAAACCGGTCCTAGTCTCAGGCCTTTTCCGCTGTACCACGAATACGGGGTTCCTGGTAGTCTTAGACCCTTTCCGCTGTACCATGAATACGGGGTTCCTGGTAGTCTTAGACCCTTTCCCTTTTTTTTATATCCTTTCCCAGTTGCCTTTTTCAACGCCATTCCTGCCGCGGTCCCAACAGCTCCCAACGCTGCCGCTTTAGCCACCGCTGGGGCTGCTGCCGCAATCAACGCTGGAATCGCACCTAACAACGGGAATATACCGCCTGTTTTCATCATATTTTTGATAGCAGCCGTAGAAAGAGTAATCTGGACACCCTTTTTTGCTACTAGTGCATCATTGAAATGTTTTATTTGACGAGTTGTCAACGACAACTTATTCTGACCACCAGTCATTTGATTGGGTTTCAGCGTGATTGTTGTTCCACATCGCTTAGCCGATTCTGATTGTAATTTCTTGACTTGACCGGGAGTTAACGCAACACTAATAACACTATATGACATTATACATAATAGATTGATTCTAAATCGTAAAACGATTCAATGGAAAAATCCTTCGGATTTTCAATTACATGTTTTGGAAAACACTATATCTTTTCCACTGGCGCATCTACCACTCTCATTCTTCCACCAAAACCTTCGAGTAGCATTGATTTATCACTGAGAATGACAGCAACCGCTCTATAATCAGCAATAGCACCACGAGTCACACTATTAGCTCTAAAGTGTATATCAACGACGGATTGTCTCATCAAATCGAGGTGTTCCAGTGAGAAGTAATAGATCGGATATAGATTTTTAAAATCAAATTGTGATATTTGCAGACCGGTATCAACATTTTGATCGCGTGCCATAAACGACAACAACCTATGATATACGCGAGCAATATGATTCTGAACGTGATCAAGTTGTACATCTTCAGATGGTTCCTGCTGACCGTTTATTCTCAGTGAGACGTCTTTAACACCTAGTGGATCAAATATCATATGACTGAAACGTTGATCGCCAACTCGTGTGTTATCCTGTAACGCAATAAATATATGACGTGGCGCAGCAACACCTTGTTTTGATGCTATGTTCCACGTGAATAACCCGTTGATATTTGATTGTTTAACATCTGTACTCACGGTTAGCCAACTTAACAACGACTTTCCTCCATGGTCCATAAATGATAGTAATCGTTCTTCTGCGGTGATTGATGGAGTCAACAATGGCATCCACAATGATAGTTTTGTTAAATTAACTTTACCAGCATCATCATTTACATGATCCGCAGCTGGGTTTGCTGGAATCCTCCAAATTGCTTCATTATCATCACTCTTTCGTACAAGCGATACTGTATGCTTCGCCCCGTAGATAACTTTTCTGACGTTTCTACAGAATCCAAATATATGATTCAGTGGAATCGCGCATGAAAATAATTTACGCCGCCCATCCAACATTGACATACGTGTTGCAGCTCCTAGATTGAAATTAGGATCGTTGTTTATAATCATATTTTCAACATCAACATCAGCGGCACCAGCATTATTCTTTGGTCGTCTTACAACAAATTGATTTCCTCCAGCGGTATTTTTATTATCCTTTGCAAACATCATAGAAGGTCCTGCTGATCTTGTATAATCATCGGAATATCTCGCTAACCCGATTATTGTTGTAGCCACATTAACATCGCGATCTATCGACTCGATTTCTTTTCCATCAGTAAGATATCTAGCACTCTCAAATAGCGCCATGATACCATTATTCACAAACCCGACTTGAGTACCAGCTGGATACGGTGCTGGTACAGCAGGAGTATCAGCAGCTGTTACAAGTTCTCCTTCTACTTCAATAAACGCTTCAGCGGGTAGAAAATATTTACTGGTATCATGGACTTGAAGTTTAATTCGCGATCGACTATTTGAGTCTATTGCATGATAGGCGTAATATTGATAATCGCGTACAGAATCATCCTTGCCAACTGGGGCGTCTATATCAAACGCTGGATCAGGTGACCGTTTGAACATTTTATTCTATTTATCAGAGTCTAAATAGTGAAATCGTAAACGATTTTCATCGTAAAAGAATCGTAGGATTTCATCGTCGTAGTTTTTTATAACCACTTCCTGCTATCATATTTGCAATATTGCTTTGGTCAGGGGTTACCAATGATGGCAAAGCCATAAACGCTAGTTTTTCATCTACTGCGTTATTTATAATTTTACTAACACTTGCAGGCATTTCCGCTGTAGACGGTAACGGTTTTGAAAATCCTTTGGATTTCCTCCGTGATTTCACTAGCGCTGTTAATTTATTCTTCGCGGCCAAAAATGCTTTTCCGGCAAGATCTCCAGCGAAATCTCCGATTTTGCTAATACCCTTATCACGAATAACATCAATTGCTTTCATTGATAATTGTTTAGCTAACGGCATCACTTTTGGAGCCATTCTCGCAAATAACCCTGCAATGGTATTACCGAGACCATCTCCGTAGTATGCTCTATAAACTGGAAACCGTGAGTTTACCACATAGAAGCTAGTTGGTTTGTCATGGTTGTAGTGTATGATCATTATTTGAAATCAGAAACAATTTTTCAATTGTAAAAAAATTTATCAATTGTAAATTCAGTCCCGGTGATGAGAATCCAAGGGATTTTCAGTCGCTGTGATACCCACTTGATAACTCGCCAATGAAATCTCGATATGTTTTGATATCCATGATACCACCTTGAAATAACCGCCTGCAGATATCAGCTGCCTCATTAATTATTTCCGGAGAGTTGTTTCCAGCTCGGAACCCTCCTACAAGAACTTCTAATCGTGATATATCACTGAGAACACTACCAGGACATGAAATCCTTGGATTCTCACTGGAATCTTGCAATCCGCTTCCGCTATAACCCATTGCTTCATCCAGTTTTTCTTCATCCGTGGGGATGTAAATAATCAAGAGGATCATAATCATCATCATCATCAGGTGGTAGTTGTTGTTGTTTTTTAGGAGAGTAGAATACTTTCTTTGCAGATTGCTGTCGCTTTCTTTGCAATTTTGGCGGTTTTTGTTGTTGTTTTAGTTCTTCAAATTGTTTATACACTATACCCACCGCATCGATACATTCGATGCATGATGCACTATCTGTCTTAATCTGACTTTTTTCAGTTTTGATTTTGTAGAATATATCAGCCCAGTGAGTTATATTTCTAACATATTTATGACGTTCTGGTTTCAACATATTTTTCCTGTTTTCATAAGTCGTAACAACAAGCGCAGGAATTTCTGTTGGATCAGTCTTATCAATTGCTGCTAACCCTTCCTCGTTAAATCTCACGCGTAAATCATCTACTGTTCTTTTTTATTCCCTTTTTTTGTACAGCCTGATTTGTTTGTTCAGTTTTCGCTGCTATTTTTTCGAGTTCACCGATAACAGATTTCCCCGTCTCGGGAACATCTCCCAGTATAGCACGCTCTACACCTTTCGTTGCTGTGGTTACTGGTTTAAACAATTCTTCAGATCCCGCAGCAAAATCAGTCTGAAGACTCTGTCGTTGTTGCAGTTTATTTCTTACAGAGTCGCAAATTGGTATAAATCTCTTGATTGCATCTAGTCGTTCACGAGCCAATCTAGTTGTTAATGCTTCATTGACCATTATTTGAAATCAGAAACAATTTTTCAATTGTAAAACAATTTTCCCGAACCTGACCTAACAGACGAAAACACTTTTCCAATTTGACACGTCGGATGATTTTTAACCCCATCGTGGGAGTATTTCATTGATGGGGCAAGTGCCAACGCCATTGAAATATTTTTTTTATTCAGTGTGTGAAATATTTTTATTTTTATTCACTGATTTTGCCTGTTTTTGACTGATTTTGCCTGTTTTTTTGACTGATTTGCCTATTTTTCACTGTTTTTTTTTATACCATTTTGATCAGTCTTCGTCGGGTAAAGTAGTCGAGTTTGCATGGGATTTCCCATAGGAAAAAGCTGTTAGGATTCATTTTGATGGTTTTTTAGTCATTTTTCATCAATTTTTGCCTGTTTTCATTGATTTTTGGATATTTTTCCTTGATTTTCGATAAAAAAGACCTCGTCGGGTAAAGTAGTCGATTTTGCATGGGATTTCCCATAGGAAAAAGCTGTTAGGATTTGATTTTAATTTTACGCAGTGTGAAATATTTTTTTTTTTATTGCTGTGAAATATTTTTATTTTTTATTCAGTGTGAAATATTTTCACTGATTTCCCTTGAGGGTCGAAAAAAAAAATCTCTTTGAGGGTCAATCAATCAAAAAATGACAAAATCTCCTTGAGGGTCGGTCACGGTCAAAATCGTTCATTTTCTTGAATTAACGCTCTTATGTTTCTAACTTTAGAATTGACCTCTTTTTTCAATTCGTATTCGTTACCTAATTCTTTTCGTATTCCTTCCACGATAGTATATAACGGAACAAACACACTTATTTCACTGGAGAATGCAAGAGAGTCCCGAATAAAATTCTGAATTCTCTTGATGAGCGCATATTTCTTTGGCAGCATATACTTGTTGTTGTTAACTCCATATTCTATATCCTGAAAATCCGACTTGATTTGATCAGGATTCAACCCATCTGATAGTTTAATATCCCGACTTTTCAATTTTGAAATCTCGGATATAATGCTATTCATATTTTCAGAATTCATATTCTATGATAATGATATACTTCTAAATGAAAAATATGACGCATTAGACATAAATGAAATGAATTTTCTGTCCGGTCTTTTTTGAAATCGCAGATCGATAAATTCCTTCTGCAACATATCATACTGAGGCTCTACAAATATCGAAATGCCTACCGGCTTCATATATCTATTGAAATTTTTTTTCTTCGTTAGTTATCGTATTAAAAGATTTTACGGGTCTCGCTTTTTTTGAACAAGTGCCAGTCTTTCCTCGTTTGGTATTTTCACTTTGTGTAACAGCTTGCAGATTTGATAAAGAATTGTTCTTTGGATTAGAATCCTTGTGATCAATAACAAAACCATCCTTGATCAATCCATAAAAACATTCATACACGAAACGATGGCAGTAATAAATTTTCTTTCCAGCGCCAAACTTCAAATACCCTCGATTATTCACAACACCAACTGGTTTCTTCAGTCTACGGTTCCTTACAACACCATCACTGGATGCTTCATAATTTTTAATCACAGGGTGTAGTCTGAATTCTTGGTTCATTCGTATACTAAATACTATTTGTCTAATTCACTGTTTGGTCTAATGATTACATCACTGGAAAATCTTTCAATGTAGTCTTGAGGGGTTCTTATGATTTTATCCTTGATACTGACTTTGTCAGCGTCAAGGACTTTATCAGTGTCAGGGACTTTTTCAGGGTCAAAATTTTTGATTGATTTTCCATTTTTGATTCTTTTATCATAATAACGCTTCAACTCCCTGTATCGTTTGCCACCGCAATTCAAACACAACTGAGATTTTCCCCTAACCCCAACCCCACATCGTATGCAAGGTAACGTACCAAGGCTTCCACGACGAAAGCTTTGCATATGATACCCACAGAATTCATTTCTGCATGATTTGTTACACGGTGTCACTGATCCAATCATGAGCCATTTGCAGTGATTCATTATACATAAATCTTTCATTTAAATGCTTGTTTTAATTATAGTATGGAGGAGTTCAAGAGATTATCGAAAATTAAGCCTTGGAAAAATGTTGAATTCAATCTCGATAATGAGTTCAAGAGATTATCGAAAATTAAGCCTTGGAAAAATGTTGAATTCAATCTTGATAATGAGTTCAAGAGATTATCGAAAATTAAGCCTTGGAAAAATGTTGAATTCAATCTCGATAATGAGTTTAAGAGATTATCGAAAATTAAGCCCTGGAAAAATGTTGGATTCAATCTCGATAATGAGTTTAAGAGATTATCGAAAATTAAGCCCTGGAAAAATGTTGAATTCAATCTCGATAATGAGTTTAAGAGATTATCGAAAATTAAGCCCTGGAAAAATGTTGAATTCAATCTCGATAGAGTCTCTAATACACCAAAACGTCTAATCGGTGACAGAACTATACTAAGTAAAATCAAATAGTGTTTTAATGAATTCTACCGAGACGGTGCAGCATACTGTTGGTCGACATTTCGAATTATTGATGAAGATGTTAATGTACCGAACATCGATGCTACCATGAACGATGAAAGAGCAGCCGAGATAATTTCACACCTTGGCGAGCCAACGGGGTGGAAATCCAAAGGATTTTCATTGCAAAGCAATTCTCAACAGAAGTATTTTTTCAGAATCAAATTCATTATCGAAGTCGAAGGCAAATGGATTATTAGGGATAAATTCGAACCAATCCTTAAGGATAAAAAAGCTGTCATTGTGAGTAGAGATTCCAAACCAGGAATTCTAACTGGAATCGACAAACCATACTACGAGAGATCTTATCCCGTAACAGCAATTGTTTATGGGTTATATCCGTTAAATGATAAACCCGATATCGCAAAACTAGCTCCTATGAAGTATTCTAGTTCACTGAATTGTGTAGCAACACGGGTATTTGAACACTTCACAAATGCATCCCGAGGAAATAAACTAACTGATCTGCGATGTAGGAAAATAACCGAATGGGAACTGACAGTGAAACAGCACGGCGCAAAGATTTCTGATATACCTAAATTAGAAACATCATTAAGATTCCCAATAACCGTTATGACGATAACCGGAGAAGTTTTATACGAACCGAAATATAACAAAAATGGAGCGCCAATACAAATTATTGATCATAACAAACACGCGTGGACACCTGCGGTAACAATATTTCCACGAGAACGAACCGAGAAATATATCCTCGAAGAATTCGTCGGGGATGTTTTTTATAATGAGAAATTATTCGATGCTATTCATGCGTTGTGTAAGGATTATCCTGTGTCAGTGTGGTTACTTAGAAGTGATGAAGATCCCGAAATAGGATTTGATCAATTTGTAAGACCAAATGGTGAATTATATCGCGTTGAAGAATTAGATAACAGAATGAGAAAAATCGCTAATGATTTTTCACCGGAGAGTTTCCATGAAAAACTACTCACGGATAGCTTCACAATTCCATCAGTGGTAGCTCACTTCGCAAGAGAAAAAAACTCCTGGCGTCCAACACAAAGTGATTTTCTTTAGGACGTTAAATTGAGTTGCGTCGAATTCAGTCATGGAGGACTGTTGAATACGAAATACCATCGTGGCGGTATGATTTCAATTGATATATCCGCGTGTTATCCTGGAAGTTTTCTCGGGTATGGGAAATGTGCGGAATACTTTAAACGATTTGGACACCCCACGCATGAAATGACTCGTGTTGCGATTAATGGGCCATTACCTGATTTTGATATAACCGGATTCGCTCGTGTGATATCATTCGAATTCGCTACTGGGTTACATCCATGTAGTTATCTTTGGCTTGGTAGACACCTATCTGAAAAACACTGGATGCCAATAGTGCTATTGAGATATATGATTGATTGTGGTATGCTAATATCGTTGATTGTTTCTGAAGCTATTATATGCTATCGAGCTCAGAAAGAAGTTTGGCTACCACAACCCGATCTAGATAGAATAATTAGCGAACAGCGAAAACAATTTCCAGATTTCAATGAAGAACAAATCATGAATTGGTTTAAGAAGTTATTTGAAATTAAAAAAGAACAAGCAAAAGATTTTGGACGAAGAATAATCGGTAAATTTACCCAGGGTGGAAGATACGACAATGCAAAATATTCTTCGCGGTTGATCATAGACGTCGTTGAATACGATTTTATTGTAACGGATTTAACAAAACAGGGAAAACTTGTAAATCGTAAAGACGCTTTCCTATCCGATGGAAGACGATTAGGTACAATTGTTACCTACTGTGATGGATATATTAAACAGTATACGCATTTGAGAAGTTCTATGCTAGCTTATGCTTCTATCAATTTATTTTCGATGATAAATAGATTTCCTAATACCGCGGTTAGAGTAGCTACTGATTCGATGTATATACACAATAAATACAGATCAGATGTAGCTAAATTCACATCCCCGGAGGAAGCGTGGGGGTGTTGGAGATTTAAAAAGGAGACGCTACACGAGTATTGTGAATCAGCAGATGTTACCGTGGACGATAAATACTTGAAAAGCAACCAATTATCAGAATTTTCTTATGCACCACCGATATCAGATCCAATTACGCGATATAAAATCGTTTATATAAACGGATTAGGAGGATCAGGAAAGACAACACGAGTAATTAATTTATTCAAGGATAAAATCAACATGAATGCGTTAACACCAACTTACAAACTTGCCAGAGACATAAAACAACGAGATGTAAAAAATTCTGGTACTTATCATAGCTTCTTCCGATGGAGCGGCGATAAATGGACCCCTGAAAGAATGGGAAATAAATATATTCCACCGGTGATATTATGGGATGAAATATGCACGGTGCCGTTACATATATTAAAAATGTTTCTTGGTTGGTTAAAAACAAAAAATACAAAAATTATTATGTGCGGTGATCAAGGTCAACCACCGCCAATTTTCGGTGAACCACCTCATGACTGGCTCAAGGATCACGTTGATCATTACGAAGAGATGAACGACGACATTAGATCATTAGATGAAGTATTAAAGGAGTTGAAACAACTAATCAGATTACAACCGGATAGAATCCAATGTGAAATAATGCGTGAAATAATTTCAGAAACCCCAATGAATGATTTCTGGGAAGCGTGGAGACCAGACGATTTGATAATAGCAAGTAGAAAAATAGTCAGAGATAAACTTCAGATGAAATAACTTGAATTACATAAAGAAAAATTTGCAACACTTCCAGTACCGTTGTGTTATAGGCCTTCGGATACACGAAAGCAGAATATCGACGTTGACATTCCTGGACAACGTTAAAAGCAGAATTTAGTGTTAAATGATATTGTACTGGTTGATATCAGCGTCGTCGAAGATGCATTGCGTGCTGATAAATCCCCGTGGACGTTAGGTTACGCAACGACAATGCACTCTTCACAGGGATTAACTGTCACAGACACAATTATTTGGATAGTAGATAATCACGTTGAGTGGTCAAATTTAGTTTATCTCGCAGTATCCAGAGTACGAAGTATAAATCAACTCCGAAGAATCGTTTTAGATGATGATGACACTACAATAAGTGATATTGTCAGCGTTGATAGAGTCAAGGACATAATCAGAAAAAAACTCTCTGGTTATAAACAACAGGATAAAAAAAATAATAGAAAATTTGACATTGATGCTGAATTAATAATTTCGCTGAAGCAACAACAGAATAATCACTGCGCGAGTTGCAATTGTATAATGCGTTGGAGTTGGTCGGATAAAGATCCTCGCCAATTTACCGTAGACAGAAGGAATAGCAGCATTGGTCATGCTAGAGATAACGTTATGCTGACTTGTCTTGAGTGCAACAGACGCCGGGGTGCCAGCACAATGCCTCTGGGGGGTGCTAGTTAAGACCACGCGGTGGTAATTGAGTATCCTCGGGAATTACCTGTAGTTGTTGTCGAGTAAATCCTCGCTGAGGAGCAGTTGAATCCAGTTTATAGATTGCTGGTCTACCAGTTGATCGTGTTATACTAGATATTTTATGTACGGTGACACTCCAAATAGGATCAGTAGCTCTTTTTTTACCACCCTCGAGCTCTCCTGGTTCGTATAAATACCTTACAGTGACATTACTACCAAGAATTTGTTCTCGGAAATCTTTTTGTGGTTGTACGGGTATATACTTCTTTTTAATAGCGTTGCTAGGTTTCATGTTGATTGTTCTAGTAATCTCATTATTGATTGCGGTAACTACACCTGGCAATCTCTTAACCCATTCACGGGATCTTTTATTCTGAATAAACTCCTTCGCGTATTGATATCCAAATAACCGCTCAGCAAGTGTCCGATTAAATCGTTCAACAATAGCCTGATCGCGATGTAACGCAGTATGTCCTCGTCGTAACGTGGTATTATGATGTTTCATCGTTGTTAAAACAGCACCTTGAAATTCCTTGCCAGGATCGACTTGTAATAGATTTGGCCAACGCAGAGGACCCTTTCGATAAATCCTTTCAAATGCAGAAGCGACTTCAGTTGATGATTTTGTTTTTAATGGTTCTGATTCTTTGTATCGACTCGCAACATCAACTACAGTTAACGCGTATTTGTAACCACGATCATGTGGCAGAAATAATATATCAGCCTGATGAACTTCATTAGGAGCGGTCACATCAAAATGCGAGAAATTAATTTGTCTAGGCGGTGGTAGATAAATTTGCCATAGTGCCTGTTTGGATAACCAATGAGCCGCAGTGGGTTTTTTTTTTCACTTTTGCAGCGCTAGCGAGTTTATCGATTGCTGCCTTGCCTCTCCAGTATCCTCTTGGGGAATAATATATTGATTCCATATTATTAATTACCGGCACCTAACATCAATTTACCTTTCATAGCCGATTTTATCAAAAATGAAGCTAATTTTTCTTTGAAGGATTTATCAGGAATAGCATTTAATGCATGAATTAATTTCACATCTGCTAGATGCCTGTGTTGCAAATTATTGCTTTTATAAGCAACATCATGAAGTGACAGACCTTATCAATGGCGTTTATTGGTTCTTCACCGGGTCGGGGCTGATTTTGATCATTGAGTCTGATATCAAGTCTGGTTCCCGGTCCACAGTAGCTATACCCTGGAAGGTGCTTTTCTCCCTGGTATTTTGCCCATGGGGTTCCAAGGAGTTTTGCCAATTTGGCTGCGATATCACCCCCTCGTTTTTTTTTTAAATCATCATTTCCTGCAGATCTCAAAGACACAAATCTAAATTTCTTTGTACCACATTGCACGCATTTACCAGAAAGCGCTGATCGGTTATTTTTAGATGTAATCGTCGTCAAGCCATCTGTGCCAGTACGCGTTTTACACTTCACACAATATAGATCCATAATTTATGTATAGAAATATGGATATAATTGATTTTTCAGCGACTAAAGCAAGAGAACCGGTTAAGCATCATGCAGCGCTACCAAACTCTATCCGGATGATTATAATCGGGCCATCTGGATCCGGCAAGACTCAATTGTTGCCCAATTTAATAATGAGATGGATGAAGTGGGATAAGTTGTATTTAATTGCCCCTAGCGTAGATGATCAACGATGCTATGAAGTGTTAAAGGATTTTAACGAGAATGCATCAGAAATTAAGGGTGAGAACGCCATTGATTTTATAACCAATATTGACGAGGCACCATCCGTAGATGACCTTGATGGGAGCATTAACAATTTATTGGTATACGATGATGTAATGTTGGATAAACAAACAAACCCAGCTAAAATATTTTCCCGAGGCAGGCATAAAAACACCGACGTGATATATGTCACACAACGCTACACTCAGATTCCAAAAGTGATCAGAGATAACTGCAATATTCTTGCTGTATTCAACGGAGTTGATACTCATACTCTTAGAAATATTTGGCAGACATGGTGTTCCGATATGGACTTCAATCAATTTAAAAATTTCTTTAGTAACGCTCAGTCAACCCCGTACGGATTTGAGACAATAAATTTGCATGATCCTCGGACACGATATCGTATCGGACTGGATCAAATATTCGGTTAAAATCATTTATTATTCTTGTTAACCAGAACTGAAAGCTTTAGCAGCAGAGGGGGTGAATGACAACAAGTTGCGACCAAAATTGATTGAAAAATCGTAAAGTCTCCGTTTGATAAATGGAGACTTATTTTTTTTTCGTTAAAACATGAGATTTCGTTGGAAGGCTCTATTTGCCGTTTTAAGGATTCAATCTATTTTTTGCCTGAAAACGTTGTAGGGTTCACCCCCTCTGATGCTCACATCGCTCATATGACCATGTTTGAACTGATTTAAATAAATCGATCAAATTAGGTTTTCTTGGATTGAGAGATATTTCTTGATTATAGTCAATACCCACACCATTTATAAACACCAGCTCCAAAAATATAGAATATTTTCTACACCGTTACTGGATGATATAAGAATTGTACATATATTTAGACTGAATATGTTTTATGTTAATATAAAACGTTGTTTAAAGGGCATGGGCCAGTCATTATGTACACATTTAACGCCACAATCACCGGTTTAGTATTTTTTTTAAAAAAATCATATCAATTAAAATACACAGATAAGGTCTTTTAGGTCCATGTTTTTGGATACCTATATTAAAACAAAGCATCAGAATATTATCCACTTGATTAATGGCATTTCATAGCTGAAAACGTTTATGCACCCCACCCCAATATTTCTATTTGCAATTTTCTATTCTAAAACAGTGTGTAATAAACAGGCCGATGCAGATTAAAACAGTTCTCATCCAAATCGGTACGGAGATATTATACTTGCCCCGAACCCACGTGTTGACTGCTATGGGAAGCTAGCTCTTCTTCCTAGCCGACTATTTGCTTTTTCATTATTAACACACTGTATAGTAAATTTGAAAGGTGGACATGACTGACATATGTTTTAAGAACAACACAAGCCCAAAACACACATCTCACAAACATATCTTTATCTATAATTAGTAAACAAAAAGAGCTAAAAAAAAGTCACACCATAGCTTTAAGTTGAGAAATTTGCCAGGGTCTGATTTGTGAAACTGGCCTTTGTCACCTTAACTGGAATATCCCAAAGTAGTTACCGTATCCGGATAATACATTTACCTTCCCACGGGTTAGTACGAATTAGGTAGGACAACATCATTGCGCATTGTACACGCTTGGCCTTACAGAAAGCGGCCGGCATGACGTTTGATTTTTCTTGAGTGCAAAAAATGTTCCGGTATATAGAAATTCTGGCAAGCTGTTGGTTAATTGCTGCATTGACCTGGCAGGCAAGTAATTTTTGTATTTTTTCCATTGATCATTTAATAATATCCACTATATCGTCTACTTCACTGTAATTCAAAACGAATGAAAATGCCCTCAACATAAAGCAGGATTAAATTCATGTTTTATTACTGCTAACACTCTTGCAATCATTAAATTGACACGTAGAGTTCTTAAACATTGACAAATAGTGAATACATCCTAAAATATAAGTTTTAAATATGTATCAATCTGTCTAGTGTCTAGATCAGATTATATTTACCACTCGGTGAGGAAGAGCAAAACAAGTCTCAGCCTTCATGTGTTGCATGGGTCGTTTTTCTCCATTTAAGGGTGATACTTTGGTATTACAGTAAGAATTAGTGAATACTCTTTAATACGATCACGTTTCGGTATCTTCATTAACCTCTTTTTTTTAATATTTCTTTGCATATATTTTAAAGACAAACACTTTCCTGTTTCTATTCAAAACCACTGTTTTGCAGTATACGGTTCATAACTGCGGCTAATGCCGACTATGTAAGCCGTAATGACTGTTGAATTTAACTTCTTGAAAACACAATATCTTTAATTATTCAGTGCTATTCAATATTTGCCACAATGCAAGGCGAGCGCTACAGCCCAGATTGCCACAGTTTCCTCCATATTTTACTAATACAAAACATGGTATGTTTCTATATTATGTGTTTGCATACTATAACATTTCGATCTTTTGTCGTGTCAATCTAGTCCAAGGATACTACCATTCATAGAAACTGATTATAATAATCTGATATATCAAGACCTCAAATATGATTTATTACTAATAGATTATACATATGTTATTAAGCCGTACGTAACAAAATGAGCATGTACTAAAACGGTTAATGCATTTGTATGGAAAAATACAAACACGTCTTTTCCTGAAAGAGACTTTTACTTCGCAAGGTCGTGAAGTATTTTCAGAAAACCTAGTTCACATTTTCCCATGCATATGCGACAACTTATTGGTACTCTGCACAATTATTCATTATCATAAACTGTGCATCAGTCTACATTATCATAAACTGTGCATCAGTCTACATTATCATAAAATGTGCATCAGTCTTCATTATCATAAACTATGCATCAGTCTTCATTATCATAACATGAGTAAACAATGGAAAATATTACCAACAAAATGAATAAAATACAGAGGTAAGCTAGCATGTGCACATGTATTTTTCTGTCATCATGCAAGTATGTCTTTGAACTTTGGAGATTTCTCTGGGTCGATTCACATGAACATAATGTTGACAAGTGTTACATATTTACGAGAGAATGTTGCAGATATTATCGTTTTGACCAGTATACAATGTTGGGAATTAGGTACATATTGTTAGTTTGTCAAGTGTCTCATTCTGATATTTAGCAGAAATATAGCCGATATTGTCAGTTTGTCAAGTGCCACATTATTGATATGTAGGAAATAATGTTGCCGATATTGTCAGTTTGTCAAGTGCCACATTACTGATATATAGGAGTGAATGTTGCAGATATTGTCATTCAAGTGCCATATACTTATATTATGTTGAAATGTGGTCCGTGTATCAAGAGTCACATGCTGGTATTTGGGAATATTCAATTTGTCAAGTATCACATATTGATATTGTAGAGAGAATATTTTTGATATAATAAGTTTGACAAATGTCACATACTGATATCAAAAGAATGTTGAATATATTGCAAGCTTGATCAGTGTTTCATACTGGTATTGCGATAAGATATATCCAGTTTGATACATGTGACTAATATTTTAGAGAGTGTGGTATATGCAACCGATTTGGTAATTGTCACCGTGGTAGTATATAGAACATAATAGGTGCAGTCGATTTGCCAACTGTTACAGGGATATTGTAGAGAGAATGTCGTAAATATAATAAATTTGATACATATCACAATGATATCGTATTGTGAATGTTATTGATATTGTCAACTTGACAAATGTCACACACTCATATTGAGGAGAGAATGTTGAGGACATGTCCAGTTTGAATATATTTGTCCGTTGGTCCAACACCATGTTTTAATCTTGTCAACATTACTTCTTCTTCCACAGATACGGATGAATGAGTTCACGGTGTTTTCAATTCAGTTTATAGGGGTGGGGTTGATGTCAATAAACACCAAAGTAGGCCATGTATATTTGAAAGCTTGTTTTAACATAAATCCATTATTCGAATTCTATCCGAATACATTTAACGAATAGTCTACGTGAGAAGCTGGAATTCGTTTCAGTTCTGTCTTGCAGTCAGGCCAATATGGAATATATCAAAAATGAATTTTTTCTTTTGAATTTAAATAAATAATATCAACATAAACTGTCATTAATATTTTAATAGGTTTACTGATACATTTAACGAATGATCTACAGAAGAAATTGGAATTAATTTCAGTTCTGAATTGCAGTCAGATCAAATAGGAAAATGTCACAAATACATTTCTTTTTTTAAATAAATAATATAAAAATAAAACGTACAGTAATATTTTAATAGATTTACTGATGTAGGTAGAATGTAATATCTATCAAATTGTCAACGAATACGAAGTTTCAAATTCTTTCATTTATTATTTATTAATTGTGTGTTTGCGTAATGATGATCTAGCAGTTTTCAACAAAAAGCTCCATTATCATATGAAAGCCTTGGTTATGTTTAGATGAATTTGAAAGTGTTAGGTTTCTTTTCCCTTCAAAAAACAGTCTTGAGCATGAAACCTGCAGTTTTCTTCATGATGCGAGAAAGGTTAAATGATACATTGCGTATATTATAAAAGTATATTTTAGTTTAGGTTTATAATCACTCTGAGATTCAATTCTGAGATTTGCCTAGAATATTTTAACCAGATCCCGATAGGTTTTTTTTTAAAGATGTAATCTGGAGATGTCGAACGGTGAAAAAACTGAACACAACTACAAGTTCTTAAAGTGTACTAATGACACTGCGTACACAAATAATGACATCTATAAAATGTATCTATTATAGTGTCGTGTTTGCTTACATGAACGTGTCAGATGAGCCGATATGTTGTTTTCTTTTAAGTAATACAACTTTGGACTCCTTTATAGTGCAACTTGTCTTCTTACAATTTGCTTCATATTAAAATTAACACAGCAGAATAGAATTTAGCGGAATTCAGAAGTCGCACACAAATAAACGCATATATATATATATATATATAGAGAGAGAGAGAGAGAGAGAGAGAGAGAGAGAGAGAGAGAGAGAGAGAGAGAGAGAGAGAGAGATAGATAGATAGATAGATAGATAGATAGATAGATAATGAATCTCAATATTATTTTGCGATAGCAGTGTTGACCACTATAAAAACTCGAACGTTTTGGGCCAATGGACTACCAACAGGTATGCATAGAGTGTGAACTGCTTACAGGTATTCATACATTATGAACTGCTTACAGGTATGCATACAGTATGAACTGCTTACATGTATGCATACGTATAAACTACCTACAGGTAGATAGACAGTTGTAGATCTTATTTAATGCCACATATCACATCTGTTTCCCATCATAAAAAGCAAGTAAAATGTTTCAGTAAACTTAATGTATATGCAAACAGCAAGGAAGGTAACATATACTTGTATAAGGTTCTTTTTTCTCTTTCAAAACATTATAACGTTCCGTTTTTTAATCCGTTCTCGTTACCTAGAAGATGATCGGATCAGGTAATATTAATATAAAGTTTGGAACAATTAAAATCTCAGCAGATATACAAATCATAATGACACGAGCCCCTGCACATGAAATAAAATAATTCCAATAATTACATAAACTACTGTGAGAATACAATACATTTGGTTACGAGGGCTCAGTTATTAATTTAATTTGATGTATCAATTATATCGATTAATTGATGCTCTTGAAAAGAACGCATTATATTAATGTATATAATAATAATAATAATAATAATAATAATAATAATAATAATAATAATAATACATGAATGGTATTTTTAATTCATAATGTGAGAACTTAAGAGAACAATAATATATCTTTAAGATCAAGAAAAATGAAATAAATATAAAGTCGTTTTTAGATAACTTTCAATAATATTTAATAAGTTTGTATTGCACGAATGAAACAGAAGCAAAAATATTGGGGAAAAAATGACTTAACGTTTAGTAGAATCAACAATATTTCCTAATTATGTCTTTGATAATAAATCTATAAAAAAATAGAACCGTTGAGAATTTGCTTGACATTATACACAGTAAATTAAAAATAATTAGAAAACATTCAAAAGAGATCGTTATTATAAAAAAATAGTATTACATCTGTGAATAATTACTTGGTAAGAAATTATATATCTAAACAGTTAACTATTTTTTATGTTCGATAATTTTCATATGTTATTTTAACTTAAATGAAAATCTTGATTAACTTAAGAAATTAAAATGTAACTATTTAATTAATGTTAAAGTTACAGGTTATACATAGTTTTGATTCGGAATCGAGTTTAATTTGAAGCAAAACTCAATGTATTTCTCCATCTTCATTAAAGGCACGTTAGAGATATGGGGATATATGAAAAACTCAAGGGTCTTTTTTAATGCAAAAAGTTATTTTAAACATTCATAAACAAACATTTTAAAATATGAATGTAATAGAAGTGTAAAATATAATGCATTCTGAATCTGATGAGCAATATAGTGGTAAATTGAAAAGAGGATTGATTAGTCAGATATACCAAATATGTCAATTAATATAGTTTGTGTGATGGTCGTCGTAAAAAAGGTTAAATCATATCTTGTATTATTAACAATATTTTCATGACTTGATACACTATATTTTTAAAAAAAAAGGTTTTGCCAAAAAATCTTAGAAATATCAAATCCGATAGACTTATCTGTTTCATGTATGAAGGTAGAGTAAACCATGCCACATAGGAAAAGCTAATTCCGTAAGTATTTATAAACTCTCAGTCACAGTTGGTATCTATGCTTGGGCAACTTTGACATCAATAACAAATGCAGTTTATATTATTATCATCATTCATATTATTATTATTATTATTATTATTATTATTATTATTATTATTATTATTATTATTATTATTATTTGTGAAGGTTGACTTTATTCAGTTTGGGGGTGGGGTGCTCCCAATATTATTTAAATTAATACAGAAGACCTACCCTGGCTCCTTTTTGCCTGAAATTGAAGTAGTGATAGAGAAATGCAAAGCCCCCTGTTAGCGGTGCCGACAGTTAAATTAATTAATACACAAAATGTGAAATTCAAATAACAACAATTTAATATAATTTAATAACAGTCATCTATCAAATATAATTCACTCGACCAAGTGACGGCCTATTTCATCATTTGAATTAGTGTGTGAAATTTTCCTCCTGTCCTGTGTTCCTACTCATCTGTATTATTTTCCTTCTCTTTTCCACAGACCGACTGCGCTGGCTAATTCCCTAACTTCCTTCGAACTTCTCCCTCCGTTCTTCCTTCTCTTTTGTCTCCCAGAGACTCGGACCAACAGTACTGGTGTAATTCCCTCTGGTCCCTGAAAGCTTCCTGTATTAACACACAAGGGCATTATCATAGTATATTCTCCTAGCTATCTAACTCACACTAAACAATAATATCATCAGATAAGCCATTACCGTTTTTGGTCACTCATTCGTCCCCATCGAAATACACATTCTTCCTCATAAGTGTACACGATATATATATATATATATATATATATATATATATATATATATATATATATATATATATATATATATATATATATATATATATATATATATATATATATGTATGTATGTATGTATGTATGTATGTATGTATGTATGTATGTATGTATGTATGTATGTATGTATAAATTCTCAATCTTATTATACAGAACAATATCATACAATCAGACGCATTTCTGTACATTGCACTTCTACAAATGTACACAGATATGAACATATATATGCGCTGATGTATCCTTACACATGATAATCCTATAAAGTATACACAAATAGGCAAATCTCTTTAACTAATGTTGCACACCGCAAACATTACACAAAGTTTATAATTAAATTCAGCATTTGCAAATCTATACTATCAAATCAAATTAATAAATGCATGAGGTTACTACGAATTAACACAATAGCAAATTACAATATTAATTCTTTACATAGAATTGGTCATATCTAAAGAAATATGCATGTATATCAAACACTACGAATGAATTAAACTACAAATGGTAATTCTACGTACTAAAGTATACATACTGCAATAGTTAAAGTACACTTACTTTGCAGTAATATTTTACAACAATCGAGGAAATAGCCACTGACTTGTACTGAAGCTCTTTCTTATTCCCAGAATAAACAATTTTCCCGCCAATATCGAATTACGTCGGAGTAGCTTTGTTTTTACTTTAATCCACGCAAGATGATCTTAGCACTACTGACTTTACTTCTCAAGATAATAGATTTGAACTTGTGATTCTAATGTTTGGCCACGAAACAAACGGCTACTTCCTCATTACGAGAATAGTGTGAACGCGCGTATGATTCACGTTGAGAGTCTCTCTCTCTCTCTCTCTCTCTCTCTCTCTCTCTCTCTCTCTCTCTCTCTCTCTCTCTGTATATATAGTTGGGTATGTATGGGTATGTTTACACGTTGAATTGGGAATCCAAGCGGCTTAGTGGTCTAAAAAAAAGCACTCGCTTGTACCGCATATTAACAGTTTACCTCTGTCTGCGTGGGTTCGAGTTTCGGACACTGACAATATGTTAATGTGAAAAAGCTTGACAGTGCCAATGGCTTCCCGAGGGTTCTTCCTCCTCCAGTTATACTGGCCACCATTTATAGTTTATCTTGAGTTGAAAACAAAATGTTTTAAACCCAAACAACGTGAACACCGCGATCAAAAACAACTTTGTATTAGAGAGAGAATTATGTTACTGCCGATAACGATAACTTGTCCGTTTAACATCTACTAATGTCGAGATCGATAGAATAAGGGAATCTGATTCTTCAGTCAGTTATACATGTATGTAATGCTAGACAACAGTCGTGATTATCACATTAAAAGCAAATCAGCTTCTTTCGAGTGAAAGAAAGGATACGTTTAATTTTGTGGCTGAAAAACGCGTCTATTTTCATCCACTGAGTGATATATATCTAAATATCCTCAATTATAGATATGATTTAAAATGGAATAAAATCCAGATGTGACCTTAAAAATGCAAGTTAAATGAACTGTTCCCGTATTCAAAGATCATACAAAGTAAATAGAAGTCGCGTGACGTTTGACACAGTGAAAAACAAGATAAATATCAGACGACACTAACATGGCATTTTAAATTTTACAATGTTAAAGTACTGTACATGTGCATAATGAAACATGTATTGTTTTATTTAAAATATGAACTATTGCTCAATCCAATGAATACAAAACGCAATTTGCTAAATTAGTCAGATATTTTTGTTCCTATACCCGCGAGGATTCTGACATATTCACGTTCGCTTAGCCCAGACTCGAACCCAAGCGGACAGAAGTGCGATATAAGTGATCTGCAAAAGGCAAACGCCTAAACATCCAATGGGTCCCATATATGGTTGAAATCGAGTCATAGGAATAAAACTTTGTTCATAAACAACATCATGTTTGTAATTGACATTATGGTCAATTGCTCTGACAAATAACTGTCAAGTGCGATAAAAACTAAATTAATTTCAGATAATATTGTAGCATTTTATACCATATAAGGTGGAAACGAACTTTTCTAAATTTCAACTCCTTTACTTAATTCACACTTTTGAGTATATTTTATGAGAACTTTTGTTGGAAAAGAATTACGGTTCGTTCTCATAAACACATGCTGGGAACTCAGAAGGTAGGAAGAAGAAAGGAATGAGTTCCCAGATAAAGGATGTCACCAGATGATGGAAATGTCTTGGGGAAAATTCAGGTACGGAATCGTAGCTGGAATAAGAAGACAGATATCTATTTTCTTGTTGATACTGATAACTTTATTTATAATGTTAGTCCACTAATGTCGCTTTTTTTTCAAAGAATCTTCTCCATAACTTTTATGAAATAACTCTCTCAAAAGAAAGTCACTCATAACGTTGTAGATACGGCTACATCTTTGAGAGAGAGAGAGAGAGAGAGAGAGAGAGAGAGAGAGAGAGAGAGAGAGAGAGAGAGAGAGAGAGAAAGAGAGAGAGAGGTGTCGCCACGATGATAAGAAACAGCTACATCTGAAATGAGAAGTCAAACATCTATTTTCTGCTGATACGGGAAAACTGACCTGAGCCAATTGCGCATCTGTATTTATACACATTCGGCCAGATTCAGGGTTAGACAAGGACATACCCTCCATGTACCAGTCAGAAAAGATGCTGACTCCTCCCCCACGCAAGAACCAGTTTCAATCGGTAGAAACCATTTTGTTTTACGTCATAAGACTTAGTCTTATAGTTTATTTATATTCGTCTAGCACCGTCACACCAAATATGGTTAGCCTTCAGTTGGAAGCCATTTTGTTTTCTGTCATTTAGAAGATCTTTCGAGAAGAGTTACTCCACTTTTATTAACCGAATTGGAATTCGCCAATGTCTGGGTTACAGAATATATATTTTTACTGATGGGACCTAGAAGTTAGGGCTGAGATGGCAAAATGGCATGTATAATGTTTTTCGTATATCATTCCAAACAGCACTGTACATTGGCTAAGCTTTTAGTTATTTTTACTGGTGTTATGCAGCATGGTAATATACATTACCTTTTTCCACTATAGTTGTTGTCACGATTTACCCTGACCCACTTGTAATTTGTACATGTATAAATTGTAATTCTGACTGACCAAGTTTTGATGTTACGAGTTACCTAAGTTAGCTAATCCCCTTACGTAAGATAGTCTTTGGTTAGCTCGCGAACGGAAACGCGAGTGCGTCCACACATCTCAGAGAGGTGTGAAGTTTATGACCACATCAAAAGGTAGATGGCCGACGCCTAGGTAGACTGTAACAATCTCTAGACTTACAGACAGACAGTTGGATGATTGACAGTTCGAACGACTGACCGAGTCAAGAGCCATCCAATCAGAATGCGATGAGGGTGGGCCCTTGATTTGAACCTGAGATAATTACCTGATGTAGATAGAGCTTATTCAGTTCGCTAAAATAAGTGATTGTGTTCAGAGGTTGGCGACTCCGTATTGCCAGTCGTGAATTGGCGCCAGATTCTGGGAATCTAGTGGGATAGCTTCAATCAGGTCAGTGATGTAATGTTTGATTTCTGCTTGATACGACTGCAGTTAATTGAAGGATTGTCATATGTATATTTATATTACTAGTATCGTAGTATGAATAATTAATTATGATCTTAGTATTTTACATCTTTCGTGATTTTAGTTAGTACATTTGCTTACAATTGATTATGATGTTAATTCGTTGCATCTTATTTCATGATGTTATTATGTTACACCTTATTTTGTGAGATACTATGTTGCTCTTTTTTGTTAGTAATATGTGTGCATATTATTTCGTGAATTATTACGTTTACGCCTTTTGAAAAGACGAGTGATATTTGTGAAAAATTGTATGGTCTGCTAGCCGCTGTAAGCATTAATATTATAATTCTTTGTGTAGTTATATTATGATAGACTAGTACCTTTGTTTACGTAATGGTATATTTTGCCATTGTTGAGTTAACTGGTTGCAATGTAAAAATTTGAATGTGAATAGTTGATTTGGGGGCGCTTGTGTATAAATATATAGACAGACAGAATCGTAGTAGTAATATTATAGTACAATGATATTTGATGTATTTGTATGTATATACTGATAGGGCTCGATATATGGATGTTTGGAATTATTTTTGAGATTGTGTTATTGCGCCATTTTGTAAGCTGCTGAAGTGTGTGGGAATTTCGATGTGTGCGCATGCGCGACCAAAAATGTACAGCCATAGCTGATGGTTCGATTTATTGATTTAGTGTGAGGTAGGATTTTATGACCCTATGCTAATGCCTTGTAAACTTCAATCAGGAAGATTTGAGTGACATTTGAGTGACAGACGGAAGGAGGGAGGAACAGGAAGTAAGAAAGACAAGAGGGAGTATACAGAGGAAAGGAAAACAGAAGTAGAGAGACCGTCAATAGGATACAGATAAAAGGAGGAAAGGAAGGAAAGAAAGACAAGAGGAAGAATAAAGATAAATAGATGAGTAACTCACAAGGAGAAGGGAAAATCTTACTCACACTGTGGAATCACATGATGATTTAGGCATTCACTTGGTCAAGAGAGACAGTGATTAATTTAATATCTTTAAAGTTATCATTTCATTAAATTGTTATTTTTTTTAATTTTATCTTTGTATTTCTTTATAATTTAACCGTCGGCATTGCTGACTGGGGGCTCGTAGCTACCAATATATTGTCAATAATTTAACATTCTAAATACGGACCAGGGGAACTTCCTCATAATTCTTTAAAGTCTATAGGAAGAACCCCACCCCTACTTGACGACCCTTTACAGTTGTGCTTTAAAGACAACGAAATTACCCTTAATATATTTCAGAAACCTACTTCAATATAATGAATAAAACATTACTTTAATACAATTCAAAGAAAATGGCAATCTTATTAATTTTACTAAAAACACTATCCTAACATATATATTGCAACGATATCGTCATTCTATGAAATGAAAACGAGGAAAATTAACTTAGGACATGCAATTTCTGTTTTAAGTTTAAATTTCACGCCACAATTGGCTAAATCTATATGTTATGCAGAAAATTAATTGTTTTAAGTATTATTGAATAAAACCGACTCTAAACATACAATAAATGTTTTAAGTATTATTTAATGAAACCGAATCTAAATATACCTTAAACAATTTAAGCATTATTGAATAAAACAGAGTCAAACATACATTATATGTTTTAAGTATTATTGGATAAAACTGAGTCTAAACATATATTTTATGTTTTAAGCATTAATGGATAAAACTGAGTCTTTTCGGAAACATAAATTAAACGTTTTATGTTCTACTGAATAAAACCGAACTTAGACATACATTAAATGTTTTATGTATTATTGGATAAAACTGATTCTATGCAGCAATTAAATGTCCAGAAATGGGGAAAGAATGGGAAGTACTGGGAAGGGTCACGATCTGAAGTCACCTTTTTGCCTATATCGATCCATAGTTAAACTGTTTCCGAAAATAACTGGTGTCTTCCTGAATGTGGAATATGCTGTCTGTGTACATTTGGCATATTGGTTAGGCTAGATTAGTTGAGGAAAGAGTTATATTGAATATTTCGTCACGCCCAGTAATAACATCGTGATTTTCCTCAACTATTTTAAGCACTTGGCACCTTAATGTGGCCGGGGCTGATGGTTTAGGTGTGTAACCACTGTCTGCTAATTATTTTTGTGGTCAGGTCATATTCTTAATATTTTAAGAGTGTACCTATCATCGCCTCCTTGTATCCCGGTCCTTGGAAATCTGGGCATGGGAACACCTGATACGAGTAAAGTATTCTTTAGGGTGTGAGATGAACTGATATTAGTTTTTTCTTACAATAGTACGATACTAGTATTCTTCTAAAGAAGAAAGAATAGGATTTTTAAGAGATTATATTTTATTAGTAAGAATGCAGCATGTTTTAGTGTTAGCGATCAATAATGGAGTATGTTCGTATTTTGTGTGGAGATAAGTAGATTGATTACGGATTTATATACTGGATTTTCCCCTGATTGTTAGATAACTGGTAAGGGGACCCTTCCACCGATCGAGTCTGTATTTGTAGCACCCTGTTTAATTTCCATTATTGGGAATGATATAACCAATCTTGTCCCCTTCCCCCCCCCCATCCGACCTAGACTAGGCGTGCAGAAATTTATATATTCTGCTTGATTTAAGTTAATGTGTAATTGATCGTTAGTTGTAGCTTTATGTTATCTCCAAGAAGTGGGTTATATTGTTTTCCTTTTCATCTATTGCAGAAAGGCATCACACGATGTTGTTATATATCTTATCAATATTTTTAGCTTCTGGTTGAATGAATTCTGGATCAGATATCGGAGCTTTGAGATTTATCTTTTTGTCATGGAATATTTTTCTCTCTTCATTGTATTTGTGGCATTTATTGATAATACAGTGTATTATTTCTGGGGTGGGGCAATGTGAACAGTTGATGTCCTCAACGTTGATACTAGGTAAGAACAAGCCAAGTTTGCCAACTAAGAGGATCTTTTTCCTGATTTTAGTCTTATTATAACTTTCGTGTCATGTTGGTTCACCAGTGTTGTGACGATGACATTGATGCAGATATGCTTTTGGAGGTGATAAAACCTGCGTCTTTTTGGTCTGTTGTCTCGTTCTTCTTATCAGTTCTCAATTTTATACCGAATTATGTATTAGATTTCCTGTATGTTTTTTTGCGATTTGTAGGCAGTGGGTTAAATAAATATATTTTCTGCTGCTTTATCTGTCCATTCATGTCCAGATATGTCAGTGTGGGATGGCACCCACGTGAATTTAACATAATAGTTATTCTTGCTCATGTTTTTTTCATTTAAGGTTTATTTACATTTAATTTCTTTATTTAAAGCTTATTATTTGACTGATAAATAGAACAGTAATAAAGTAGTCTCGCCCCCACTGCGATTCCTTCAACAGGGATCAACACTGCTGCGCCAGTGCGTCTTGAATTTTGGTAGTTAGAACCATCACCATATATTGCTGTATGTCCATTGTACCTACCATCTACGAGGTTATTGTTGCCCTTTTTTCTAAGAGTTGATATTGTTTTAATCCATGCTCTAAAGTCTTGAGGATTATTTTGGGGAGTTACATTTCTGTGATATATCAGGGTAGGGTGGTCTTAATGTGTAGTTATCTTTAGGGGTCATGGATTTTTCCCCACGGTGGCTTTGTTACCAGTCAATGCATGAAAGGCTTGTTTTATCTCCCGATGATAGTCGTGTCAGGGTGCGACTACCCTAGTCATATATTGAAATTATTGCCGCGCACATCAGGCCTGACTTAGTCGTCGATTTAAGTTGTGTATGGCCATTTGGTAAAGCTGGTTTCTTACTTAATCTTTGAGTGGAAAACAGTAGCCAGTACTCGACAAATTTATACCCCCACTATTTACATAGCGCACATTAGAGGGTGTATGTGTTTTACAACATATTGGATATACGATGAATGGAAAAAGCTTATTCACCACATGTTTCTTATGCGCCGCATGTTTCATAACTGAAATGTCTGGCTGAGGAAACAGTGGAGAAATCCGACCGCACTTCCCAGATGTCATAAGTGCTAATGGTCAAGTTCAACCCAGTATCTTCTTTCGGTCGGTTCCTTACAACCACTGTTTGGAGTGATGAGCTTTGCTATGACTAGGTCGAGTATCCGTGTCCGAAATGTGATGTGTAGGGCCATCTATTTTTTTGCAAATAAATTGCTTCCAATTTTCATTTTTAAATTTTTAGATATTTTCCTTGCTTAAACCTGCAACTGTTTAAGCTGTAAAAGAAAGATTAGGATGATTTCTAGAGCTATCATCAACCAATGAATCTTGGATACAGATTTGGCCCTTGCCTGTCACATGCCGCTACAGTGTTGTCGTAAATGTGACTGACTTGGTTTCTCAAAAACCGTAATATTTATTGTAATAGTCTCTCCATGGTAAATATGTATTGCTATTGCATGTCCGTTGTCAACTTCGGAATAAAGAAGTATTGATTGATATAATTAAGCAGTTATAGTTATGTATTGTACAGTATTTAAATCCATGGGAACGATAAGTGTTAAAAGTGTTTCCACATTTTTTAATTAAAAAGGAGAAGCCGTGCCTAAATTTGGCCTTTATATCAATAATCATTAAAGTAAATGACCATGAAAGTAAACCAATCATTTAAAAATAATGACTGTGATTTTGTTGTTTACATCGTGGCTAACGATGTAGACATCTTTTTTAATTGGCATAATAGATTTATAAATCTCTACTCAAAACGTATGTAATAAATGTGCAGAAGAATCGATTAAGATAAAACAATGTAAACTGAAAGAGGAAAACGTTTCAACCCTAGGTTTATGTTACGTATATCCGATTTAACATCTATTGTAACGTAAATTTATTCACTGGGGATGATATAGTTTCAGGAAATCAGTTGACGTGAACCATTCTTTCGTTAAAACCAAATATTGACGTAGATCCTGACCTTGATTTGGTTTTTTTTCCACCATGTAAACAAGTTCAGCTTGTATTATAAAACAATTGGCTGTTGTCAAGGTCACGATGGGACTACGTGATTTATGATGTAAACAAATTTTAATGCTTGGAGTAGAATGATTTTTTTCGTCAGGGTCACGTTAGGCGTACGTGATATAAATACTGTTATACGCACAGGGGTATACACTTGACCGAGCGGTGTCAAAACCCTGGCGTGAGTCACGCTGGAAGTCATATGTTTTCCCCAAATTTCCAAAGACTTCCATACAACTTGAGTTGTAAAATGGAAAGAGAGACGTGTCTGCTATATTTAATAACTTTTGCTCTAATCAATTGGCGACCCAGAGGAGACAACTTGCCCAAACGTCCATTAACTGCACCTTTGCATGGTTTTTCTTCATTATCATCCTATTTCCGTACCGCAAGCCCGTCATGCCATAGAGATTCCACTAGTATTCCCTTACTAACTGGGAAATATTTAACTGCGCGACCCTAGGCCAGTCAATCCACAGAATTTCCGGCGTATCACGCTCATATACATACGCCCATTTTCCACTATGGACACATAAACGGTACCTACCAAGTTCCAACTTATTGATTCCATTCTATAATTTACTGATTTCCAACCATAAATGCTGCCTTTTCAATCACAATACTTGTATACACCGCTGAATTTTAATATGGACTATGTTACTGAAAGGGACAGTCATTCGGCTTGTGCCTAAATTCACTACTAACGACCCCAGCATGGTTCAAATTCACTAACACTCGGCTCTGTGATGTTTGCTCCTAATAACTGGCTAACTATTTCGGGCTAGTCATGTTTCCATGGCACCGAAGACCAAATACTCACACAAATTAAAAACGGGATGCTGTCAAATACACATACTCCAAATTTAGTACAATACGATCATGTGACCCACCGTTCGATTTCGCAACTTTTTCGAAATGGCGTTTTAGAATATGATATAACCTTTGCTTTAGAGAAACGTTCTCGGCTTTGTGCTTTTACTTTACACTGGAAAGTAAATGTTGTAGATTTTCTTTATTTCATGTTAATTCCTATTCAGATCATTTGGATTTTAAAAAGATTAATTCGTTTCTCTGGAAATATTTGATGTGCTCATAACGAATTCTAGGACAAGAACAGTTATCAAACTTTTATTCTGATTTACAAATCCGGAGTGATAAATACTGTGCTTCGACACGGAGCAGTACTGACTATCGCAAATGTCATCGTCTTCCATCTTGGATTTTCCATCACGACCCTTCAGTTGAATTTATTACAACATTTCATTACTAGGAATTTTGAAATTTAATTTGTGAATTAGTATTGGATCATTTTTGGATCTGATTTTTAAAAATAATTTCTTTTTCTATTTTGACAATCTTTTCCATGGAAATAAGCTTTTTGTTAAATGTTATAAAGCTTGTTGTTTTTATTTGTTTGTGTTACTATTTATTAGAGCCTACACACGTACAACTTAAGTGTATTTTTCAATCCATACTCGTCTTTTAGAAGCCTCATATAAAGTATCTTTATTAAATGTTAATAAACAGTTTGCAACCTGATATGTCTGCCATCAAGTTCAAATGATGAAACAGAGGAACGATGAAAAAGATCCAAATTGCAGCAGAAAGAAGTGTTACACTTTAATATTTAGCTTACGGAAATAGCTGCATTTGACTTTAGAAGTACAGAGCATGAACTTTAATATGTGAATAAAGAGCTTCTTCACAAACAGCAAATAGAAGCAGAATATTTTAGGAATTTTTATTTGCATGTCATGTTTTTGCAGGACCCCACCCTTGTTCTATCAGCCAACCGGTCTTCGATCTACAAATTATGTGGGATCGTATAGGATATAGCCAGCGACAAAGACATTGAAAGTTGTACAAATTTCAAAACTCATTTTATTATTGACAAAGAATTGAAGACGACATACGAAATGATACCTCGCAAAAATATAGAATTAATATGTCATTGAAGGTTTCAGAATGCGCAGTAGGAATGCAGTGCAATAAACTGAATAAACAAGTAGTAAAACCGATCTAAAAAATGTTCAACAAGAGCAAAACACAAAAATGCAAAACGAAAACAAAATCAACGATTTAAGCTGATAATGTAATTCCAAATTCGTTATAAACAACAGCGTCTGCACTGCAATCAAACCTATTTGATCAGACATCATTCGCAAATATATATCTTGTTAAGTAAGCTAATAATTCATTTGATTCCACGCGGAGGTTAGAGCGATCCAAAGGGGAACAGTTAGCATAAAAAAGCTAGCATGTATTACAATATGTATTTCAAAAATAATTAAGTCAACCATGAGACGCATCTAGGTTTTGGTTCCTCTAATGGCTGCGTGATTTGAAGTACAAAATAATTACTCAAAGCGTCAAATCTGTTATCGGGAAGACGGGTATTTTACTTCACAACATCTATTAGAGAAATTGGCTACTTCCTTTTCATAAGGTAGCCTAGTTTGTGGGTGGGACTACACCAACACCGCTAAGTAAGCGCGTCTGCTATTGGGCGATTAACTATACAGTTCCTGATAATATCCATACAACAGCCAGCTCAGCAGACACGTATTTAAGAAGCACTTTACCGTTTTCATCGTTAAAAAATATGTCGACATGGTGTTTGAAAAACGTAAAATCGCTCCAAATTCCATTGTCAAATGTTTTGGAGGCTTCATCAGATCCATTCAGGTTCTATAGACGATTGTTATTAACACCATCGTAGATTTAGTTAAGCATACAATTTAAATCGAGAAGTTTAAATTTTGAGATGGGGGTGGGGGGTGATGTTGGGGCTGACGAACATGACGTGCAGTATTTTTTGCACATGCTTCGTACATTCGAGCTTAAAGTCACTGCTAAAAACAGAAAAGAAAGTTTATTTACTAATAGTATAATGCGTAAACCAGTTAAATAAATTGATGGCATGTAATTGTTACGATTAAATACGCACCTGTTATTACGAATCAGGATATTGAATGTGTGAGCTATTATTTTTCAAGGACTTTCGATGTAGTGAAGCATGTACATGTGTACACAAAAAACTGATCCTTTCTTTGGATGAGTGTTGCTTAATATAAACATGTTGACTACATCAAATGTACGAAATAATCGGTTGCATGTATGCACAAGGTTTAATTGGATATCAGCATAATACTATCTGTATAATGTCGATCAAAAACTAAGTAACAAAAATAGTAACGGCAAAATATTGTCATAATTTTCTGGACCTAAGGTTACCAAGCAACACGGTACAAAGGTATTAGGTTCAGATGTTGCAATAAAGCACTGGAAAGAAAACTAAAGGCAACACCTGACACCATCTTACAATTCAAACTCAACATTTTATCTCAACTCTGTCTGCATGAGTTCGAGTCTCAGATTCGGCAAATGTGGGTATGTGAAAAAGCTTGCCAGTAGCTTCTCTTGGGTCGGGGGTTCTTTCCGGGGGTTCTCCCCGGTTCATCCTTCAACATTAACACTGACCGCAATGTACAGTATATATCGTGTGCTGAAAAATGGCGTTAAACCCAACAACAACAACAAAAAACATTTTCTAGATACTCCACACTCATTTTGCAGGGGAAGCAAAACTAGAGTTTGAATCGCTTTGATTACTTGTCAAGCTAATTCAATACATTTGTAAACCAATTTATTTTCTTGTGTTGATTTTCAGGTCACATTTACTGGAGCGGTTGTTACTGAAACGATTGGGGATTTGACCTTTGAATGCCCTGATAGTAAGTATATCAGTAATTAACTAATCGTATGTAATTTAGTACGTTTTATGTCTTACTTATGCATTTCTTTCAGCGAATAATCAGTCATCACCATATCCACCATGTAATCCATATTGTGAATGCTTTCATCGTCTTGAATACTAATTTAACAAGGCATAGATACAGTTTCCTAGTAAGCTGGAGTATTGACATCAAATAGAGAAAAACCGTGTTTGGAAATAGTAAATATGTTTATGTTTACCGATAGTATGGTCTTGTTTGATCAGGTTCTTAAAAGATCTGACACCCTAAATATTAGTTTACATACGAGTTTTAAACTGTGGAATTAGTGGAGGAAACGGAGAAAGCAATATAGTTTACTAGGGATGTGAGGAAATCTAAAAATGGAATATAGTTTACTAGCGATGCAGAAGTGTACAAACTAAAAGATTAATCTGGTACTTCCAAACATGTAGATTCACGTTTCTAAAATGAATCTTTGTCCCAGATACAGGTAACATGTTATCAATTCAAGTTTTATAGCACCGCCCTTGAACTGAAATCTATCCATCAGTCTTATCGTATCATTCATTTTCCATCTTTCACGAACCTATCGACTATGAAACGAATATTGATAAATAAATAAAAAATATGTCATTGTTAGGTGTGATTTTTATCTTATCATCTTGGTCATTATTGCTATCATCCTGTAACAAGATAAACGGGTGGCATTTCGGATTTACAACATAACGCAATTGATGATAATACAAATACAATGTATAATGAAGCAGCAGAGAGGGTAAATCAGACAACGTTGCAGGCGTCGACGAGGCTTCCTTCTCGTTAATATTTAATAGAAAGGTCGATTCGGCAATCTAAGGCTTCCTCGAAAATTGTAAAAAAAAAAAAAAGCATGGATTCGGCAAATTGAGGCTTCCTCAAAGACGCCATTGTCGTTGTCATTCACCCTCTCTGCTGCTATGGGTTAACAATTCTTTTACGATGAAAATCACTATGATTTCACGAACAGACTAATTTGTAAGACCTCGCCTCGTAAATTAATTAGATTATTAGACTGGTCAGTGAGTTTGAAATTGATTATCGTTAATGAATCATTATGGCATCGCATATAGACGGGATTAGTTGGGTCTTCAATAATTAGAAATCCTGGAGGAGCTGATGGTGCAAATGAATATAAAATATATCCCTGCTGAGCTTGATTTGATCGCTCGAGATTTATTTGGTAGCTTCCTTCGATAACATCACATACTAAATTCAATGCTATCACCGAGGATATATTTAGGTTGAACGGAGCGATGCCTACCGCCGCCGTTTGGGTCATTATCATGTTTGAGGATAATTGTTTGTTGTAGTGGTATTTTTTTCCAATCGTCGCGGATTTTTTTGAACCCAATATCAATGGCATCACTGAGAGATTTTTTTAATTCGTCTATGTTATACCCAGGAATTTTAAATTTTGGAATATTTTCTATGCGGATTCTGTATGCTACTCTAAATATCCTTTTATGGTCGTCGTTCATTAATACTTCTTGAATAATTTGCGCATGAAATGTTTCCATATCGCTGATGATTTTGGTACCTGTTTGTACTATACTAATAAATTTCATCTTGGGTGAGAGAGCCGGATTTAAGGGATATTAACAATAGTGAAAAATCATTATTCATCGCTGTTAAATTTTCTCTGATGCTACCAGCGTCAAATGTCACACGATTATGGATGTCATATCCCATGAACTTGTTGGGAGAAAAATCTTGATAACTTTTTACTTCGTTGACGGGTTTTATCTTGTCTGTGATATAATTGGATTTTTGTGGTTGAGGTGGTATAACAATTTCTCGTCAAGGTTGTACTTCAGGCCACCCTAACACTAATTGAACTCTGATAAATATCTACAACATACTCGGGAGAGTTTATCTCAATAGCGGATGATAGCGTCGGCTCATGGACCGTTATAGCGATTTTCGATTCTGCTCCAGTAATATATTTTATTCTACGCGCTAGTTCAGCATTGATTTGTTCAATTTGGTATGACCCAGATGGCAGCGAAACAACGTTCCAGTCTTGAGTTCCATCGGGTTTATTCTTATTCGCAAACACCAAGGAATTATTCGGTTGTTGACCGCTAAATGATTTCGATCTAATATTAGGCCAACTATGGTATACTCGTAGTTTTGCTAGCGCCATCTCCTTCACGGGAATCGGAATAGGGAAATTCACACTGAATTCAGAATTCGTTGATGTTATTGAGATCATGCTGGTTTGTACTGGATTTGTGTTCTCCACTATTCGTTGAAGTAATTCCTGCGGTGTTGTAATAGTTATTATACTCATGTTGTATTTCTAATTTTGATATCGCGGAATCATAAATACTTACCATCACTGAGAATTCACTATCGGATATAAATGTATCATCAAGCGACGACGATATCAACGAGGACAATTGCGAACACGCGGTTGATACAACGTAAAATTTAATTACGTAGTCGTGTAGTTTACTCTGGCTGCACGATGATAGTTTTTTTGTTATCCTGGTTAATATACCCGCGACGGTAGCCACTGCAGAAATGCAAATTGGAACTACGACCGGAGCAATTGCTGTAACCGATGTGAGTATTATTCCTGCTCCAGTGATTACACCACTTACTGAGTACACGGTAACATCAATCGAGGTGATTCTTCGTCGGTATTTTTTTATTTTTGTTTGATACTGTTCAGTGAGTTTTTTGAGTTTAGTTTGAAATTCTTTGACCTGATCATAGCGATATTGAGATACTGAAGGTACCGTTGATGACGACATTTTATTTCCAAATCAGTTTAAGATTTCAATTTAGTTATTTACTTATATCCGCTACAAATTTCATATACCATGATACTGAAACACTAATCAAATTCTTATCAGTGGATGCTATCGTGAACTTTTCAGTTGTATCCTTGTCGATGATCGTTGATATCGTATTATTGACCCATATGAACTCGACGATGATATATTAAATTGAGTCGGTGTTACTTGTGTTAATCGATAAATGCCTTTGACGGTTGCAGTGATACTTAGTATATTGTCTGTAGGAGTCCACGCAAATGATCCGTGTTGGATCGTGTATACTACGTTGTTGGTTTTCTCATAAGGAATTTTTGTTTTTACAATGATTGTTATCATCCTCGAAAAATCAGTTTTGATTTCCTGGATGAAGTTTTTCGTCTCATCGATGGATTTTTTAATATCCCGGAGTATTATTTCAATTTTATCACTCTCATTCTTCTACCAACCCCTTCGAGTAGCATTGATTTGTCGCTGAGAATGACAGCAATCGCTCTATAATTTGCAATACTACCACGATCTACAGTAGCTCTAAAGTGTATATCAACGACGGATTGTCTTGCTAAATCAAGATGTTCCAACGAAAAGTTATATATCGGATATAAGTTCCAAAAATCATATTGTGATATTTGCAGACCAGTGTCGACATTTTGATCACGCGCCATATATGACAACAACCGATGATACACGCGTGCAATACGGTTTTCATCGTAATTAAGTTGTATATCCTTGGATGGTTCCTGCTGTCCGTTTATTCTCAGCGAGACGTTACTAACGCCTAATTGATCAAATATCATATGAGTGAGTTGTTGATCACCAACTCGTGCGGTATTCTGTAACGCAATAAATATATGACGTGGAGCTGAAACGCCTTGTTGTGATGCTAGGTTCCACGTAAATAACCCATTAATATTTGATTGAACGACATCTGTAGTCGTTGTTAGCCAACTCAGTAGTGATTTTCCTCCTTGGTCCATAAACGATAGTAGTCGCTGTTCTGAGGTGATTGATGGAGTCAACACTGGCATCCACATCGATAGTTTTGTTAAATTGACTTTCGCACGAGTGATACTGTGTGCTTTGCGCCATTAATAACTTTTCGAACATTTCTGCAGAATCCAAATATATGATGTAGTGGAATAGCACATGAAAATGATATACGTCTCCCTCTCAACATCGACATAAGTGTTATAGCTCCTAAATTAAAATTAGGATTAGTATTTATAATCATATCCTCGATATCAGCAGCAGCACCAGCACGATTATTTGGTTGTCTTACAATAAATCGATTTTTTCCAGTGGTATTTTTAACATCCTTTGTAAACATCATAGAAGGGCCTGCCGATCTTGTATAATCATCGGTATATCTTGCTAGTCCTATTATTGTGGCCACAATAATATCACGGTCTATCGACTCGATCTCTTTTCTATCGATGAGATATATTGCGCTATCAAATCACGCCATGATACCATTATTGACAAATCCGACTTGAGCATCAAGTGGATATTCTGTATTAGCTGCATCGTCTATTACAATTTCTCCTTCTACTTCGATAAATGCTTCACACGGTAGAAAGTATTTACTGGTATCATGAACGATTCTTGTTCGACTATTTGGTTGTATTGCGTGATAGGCGTTATGTTGATAATCACGTACGGAATCATCCTTGAGCACTGGGGCGTCCATATCAAACGCTGTATCAGGTGACTGTTTGAACATTTTATTATATTTATCAGCGTCTAAATCATCATCGTCAATGACGACTTTGTCGTTGTCGTGGTTTTTTTAAGCCACTTCCCGCTATCATATTTGCGATGTTGCTTTGGTCGTTGGTGTATGACGGAGTCATCAACGACGCTAGTTTCTGATCCACTGCTTTATTTTTTATTTTACTAACCCGCGCAGGCATTTCCGCTGTAGATGGCAGTGGTCCCGGTTTCTTTCGCCGTCGAACTAGCGCTGTTAGTTTATCCTTCGGCTGAAAATGCTTTTCCGGCAAGATCTCCAACAGCGCTAATACCCTTATCACGAATAACATCAATGGCTTTCATCGATAACTGTTTTGCTAGCGGCGCTACTTTTGGAGCCATTCTTGCAAATAACCCTGCAATTGTATCACCGAGACCATCTCCATAATACGCGCTATAAATCGCAAATCGTGAGTTTACTACATAGACGCTGGTTGATTTATCATGGTTGTAGTGTATGATCATCTTATTTAAATTATATTTATCTAATCAGTGATTCATCACCGATGACTTCGTCGTCAGATTAATCACTATGGTAACCATCCGTAGGATTTTCCACTAACTCATCAATGAAATCTCGATATATTTTGATATCCATGATACCATCTTGAAATAACCGCATGCAAATATCAGCTGCTTCATTAATTACTTCCGGTGAGTTATTTCCAGTTCGTTTCTCTCAGATGAGAATTTCTAATCGTGATATATCACCAAGAACATTACCAGGGCAACTAACTAGACCACTACCTGATACCACACTGGAAAATCCCTCCCCAGTTGCACCCTGTGCATCATCATCATATTGTAAACGCCCAAAAGAATTATCATCATTCCATTGAGGTTCTTTTTGTTTATTTCGTCTTGGTGTTAGTGTTTGACGCTTTCTTCTTTGTTGTCGTTCTTGTTTTCTATAATAATCAAATTCTTTTTTGAAGGCTCTATACTCCTTCAACCTTTTATCTAAACTTTCAGTATTTATTTCATACAACGCATTAGCCCAGTCATTGGGTGATATTGGATCGTCCTTATACTCTGCCGCTAACCCCCCCCCCCCCCTGAATTATAGCTGTCAATAGCAAAACCGCTTAAATCGTGATCACTCTATTTGTTTATTAGTGTTTTAGGAGTCTCTGTAAATTTATCCACTAAAGAAACACTAGTTTTTTTTGGACTAGGAGGAAGAGGAGGGGGGTTTGTTAACAACGCTGATGTTTTTTCAGTTTCCGTTGCTATTGTTTCAAGTATAGGAAGTACAGGAGCTTCTTTTCTTGATCCTTCTTTGGGGACATCTCCGTATATAGCTCACTCAGTGGCTGATATTACCCCTTTCGTTGCTGTGGTTATTGGTTTAAACAACAGCAGCAGAGAGGGTAAACAGACCACGTTTTTGAGCAAAAATAAGGCTTCCAACGAAATCTCATTTTAACCCAAAAAAATAAGTCTCCATTTAGCGAACGGAGACTTTACGATTTTTCAATCAATTTTGGTCTCAACGATGGGGTCATCACCCTCTCTGCTGCTACAAGTTAACAAAAATAATAAATGATTTCAACCGAATATTTGATCGAGTCTTTAGGACTTTACAAACAAACTAATCGCTAACACCTCCTCTTGTAGATCAATCAAATTATTTGACTGGTCGGTGAGTCGGAAATTAATTCTCGTTAGCGAATTATTATGGCTTCGCATGTAGACAGGATTAATTGGGTTTTCAATAATTAGGAATCCTGGAGGAGCTGTTGGTGCAAACGAATAAAGAATATATCCCTGCTGAGCTTGATTTGATTGCTCTAGGTTAATTTGATAGCTTCCTTCAATTACATCACATGTTAAATTGAGCGCAATCACCGTTGAAATATTCACATTATGCGGGGCATTATGCCTACCGCCACCGTCTGGGTCATTATTATGTTTGAGGATTTTTATTTCCTGTGATGTTGTTTTTTTCCATGCATCATGAATTATTTTAAAACCAACATCGATGGTGTCGTTAAGTTGTTTCTTTAATTCTGGTGCTTTAGATCCTGGTAGTTTAAATGTTGGAATATCCTTAACGGGGATATTATATTTTCTTGCAAATTCTGTTCTCGATAGGGGATTATCATCATCTAATATATCCTGAATTATTTTCAAATTAAATGTTTCAATATCGTCGATAATTTTGTTGCATTTTTCTACGACGCTGATAAATTCATCTCGGGTAAGAATACCGGATTTAAGAGATATTAGCAACAGCGAAAAATCATTATTCATTGCTGTGAAATTTTCAATAATTTTAGGTTCGTTAACAAAATGATGTCCCTCTATTTTATCCCCTTCCTTCTCTCTTCCAGTTGGTTGGTATCCGAGACCAAAAAACTCTATAGTGATTCTGTGATCTTTATAACTTTTTATTGGATTATCAGGTGCTATCACGTCGGTGACATAATCAGATTTTTTCGGTTCGGGTATATAAACCGGTTTTTTTCGTTCAGGTGGTTTTTCAGGCCATCCTAACACTGTTCTTAACGAGCTGTTATAGATATCTACAATGTATCCCTCTGTGCTTATTTCGATCGATGACGAGAGCGTCGGTTCATGAAGTTTAATAGCTATTTTTGATTCTTTTCCAGTGATTGATTTTATTCTACGCTGAATTTCGGTATCGATTTGCTCAATTTGGTACGATCCAGTTGGTAACGAAACAGTTTCCCACGCTGGAGTGCCATCGGTTTTATTCTTATACGAGAACACCAGTGCGTTATTGGGTTGCTGACCGCCAAATGCAACAGATCTGATATTAGGCCAGCTATGATACACTCGTAATTTTGCCAGCGCGATCTCACGCACTGGAATCGGAGAAGGAAAGTTCACACTAAATTCGGGGGTTGTTGATGTTATTGATATCATGCTTGTTCGTATCTGAGTGGTATTCTCCGCGATTCGTTGAAGCAGTTGCAATTCGTTGAATTGTAGTGACATTATTGTTAACGCTGTCTTCAATTTCCAATTTCAACATCGCGGAGTTATACAACTGGGTCATCGTGGAAAATTCAACATCGGATATGAACGAATTATCTATCGACAGCGAGATCAACTCGGATAATTTCAAGTACGCGTCAAATACCACCCGGTATCGAGCTGTATAATCACTGAGTTTTTTCTGAGAACACGATGATAATTTTTTAGTTATCGCGGTGGCGACTGCAGCAATTGTTGTTGCCGCGGAGATAGCAATTGGAACTGCAATCGGAGCCATCATGGTCACCGTCGACATAATAACCCCAGCGCTGGCCATCACACCGGATACCGAGTACACGGTGATGTCGATGATTGCTACGCTGCGTCGGTATTTTTTCATTTTTTCACGATAACGCTCAGAAAGTGATTTCAAGTTCGCGGAAAACTCTTTCACGGTGTCGAATCGATATTGCGATGACGGCGTCATCTGCGATTGTGATACCGCTGACTCCGTCAACGGGACTATTATCGGTTCAATTGATTTCATCCATGACTTAGTCATTGACATTGTTATTTTAAACCCGCTAGTGTTTTCAATTATTAGCCATCTTCCGGGTAGTAGATCAGGGGGTGGTTTACTTCACCTACAAATTCTAAACACCAGGTTATTGTTGATCTAATGGTGTTATCAACCGCGACAAACTCAAATTCTTCTTTATTATTGATAATTACTGACGCGGTGACACTAATGTAGGTTTTACCGCCCACGATGATGTTAAATTGCTTGGTAGAGATTAACGTTATCCTGTAGATACCAGGGGGCCACTCCCCGATAGCGACTTCCAATTTAGTATTAGAGTTTTTTACCCAATCAAAGTCTCCATCATTGACCATATACACGATATTTCTAATGCTTGTTTGGGGATGCGGCATCTTTACTTTTCCTTTAGTTTAAAAATATCCGTGTAAATATTGAGATAATTTGCCTTGATTTCGACATTACCGATCATCCTCCCCGCGTTCTTGTCAAAAAAGAATGCAATCAAAAGTTCTCTGATTCCAAGCGTCACTTGGTCTTTAATATACCGGTCGATGTTAGAAAATTTTGTCGTGATATCTTGGAGGCTACTGCCCTCAAAGAACTTATCAACAATTTCGTTGATGGGTTTTTGTTCGTCAATAGCTTTTTTAACTTCAGCGAGGGTTGGGCCTGTCAGAGATGTGGTTTCAGACACAGGTGTTCTCCCCAAGAATTTATCCACGATGGTATTAAGTGTTGTTTGTCTCACCATAAACATATTAATATCTTTGAGAGTCATCGTAGATGTAGCTGGGACACCAAAGAAACTATTAGCGATGTAGGCATTGTGAGTATGCCTGATAATAAACTCGCTAATTTCAGCGAGAGTCATGCCAGCCACAAGCGGGGTTCCAAAAAACTTAACAATGACGTCGTTAGTGGGTTTTTGTACCTTTTCAAGATTTTCTATTAGTTTAGAAATATCTGTGTAAATATCGAGATAATTTGCCTTGATTTCATTTTCATTCATCATCCTCCCCGCATCCTTGTTAAAAAAGAATAAAGATAGAAAGTTTTTAATTTCAGCGAGAGTCATGCCAACCACAAGCGGGGTTCCAAAGAATTTATGTACGACATTTTTGCGAAAAGAATTATAACCTCGTATATAATCATCCAGCTCACGGCCATGGGTAGCAATCTTGTTGTCGTGGGTGGTAATCATGCTGTCGTGGGCGGTAATCCTGTCGGTGATCGTAGACACAAGTGCACCTGGTTTAAGTCGTCCACCGCTGGAATACAGCGCAATAGAGTTTTCAGCGGCATCGCTCTGCCGTATCAAAATGTCATTCACGGATATATTACTGCTTTTCAATTTACCCTGGCGATCTTGAAATACAACTATTTCGTTCGGGTCAACACTTGTTAAATTTAACGTCTCAGCGATTTCATCTTCAATTATTTTTTTTACATCCTCGATAGAACCCGCAGATGTTTTCGCGGTGGGATCCGACATTGACAGAGATTGTCCCCAAATATTAATCATTATTGTAAAGATTCTAGTATTTTCAATTTATTGATTCTCTAAAATTACCTTGTAATTTCCCACTCGTGTATTTATTTACAACCAGATGAAGTGGTTTCTGTGACGATGAAATCTCCACGAGGACATTTAATACTTCACGGCCGCATATCGGTGGATCATTTAATTGTTGTGTTGGCAGCGTGGAATAAAAAATCGGAAACTCTTTGAGTTTCATCGAAGAATTTATATACCGCATAAACTCGCTTGGCGGAGCTAACCCATATGAATCAAAATAGACAATCCCACGCGGATCGATTGCGTATGGAACCCAGTGAGTTCCCGATCCGCTGCTGTTATCAAGATTGATGATACCGGTTTCAACACGTTTAGGTTTTCTCGGTAATTGATCTCTCATAAAAACCCCTCTGAAGTTTTTTATCGCCAGTTTTTTAGCAGCATCAATTAAATCAAAATTGGACATAGGCGTCATAGACTCCTCAACAATTGGGCTTTCAACTAATAAACCGTTCCTGGTATTCTTAGGCCGGATCCGTGAACGGATCTCCCGCTGTACCATGAATACGGGGTTCCTGGTAGTCTTAGACCCTTTCCCTTTTTTTATATCCTTTCCCAGTTGCCTTTTTCAACGCCATCCCTGCTGCGGTCCCAACGGCTCCCAACGCTGCCGCTTTCGCCACCGCTGGGGCAGCCGCTGCAATCAATGCTGGTATTGCAGCTAACAATGGAAATATACCACCTGATTTTATCATGTTGGCGACTGCAGCCTTTGAAAATACAATTTGAACCCCTCGCCGTTTCTTTAGCGCATCATTGAAATGTTTTATTTGACGATCCGTTAATGATATTTTATGTGTACCGCCGGACATCTGCGCTGGTTTTAACGTTATTGTGGCTCCACATTCTTAGCGGATTTTGATCGCAATTTCTTGACCTGACCATCAGTCAGATTGACACTAACAACACTATATGTCATTTTATTGTAAAACACATTTATGCTTTCAATTGATCTAATTGGAAACTCTTCAAGTTTCATTTACATATTTTTGAAAATCATAGATTTTCCACTGGTGCATCAATGATTCTCATTCGTCCGCCAGCCCTTTCTAACAACATTGATTTGTCGCTGAGAATGACAGCAACCGCTCTATAATCAACACCACCAGGATCTATACGAGCCCTAAAATGTATGTCAACAACGGATTGCCTTGTTAAATCAAGATGCTCCAGCGAAAAGTAATAAATCGGATACAAGTTCTTAAAATCGAGTTGCGATATTTGCAAACCGGTATCAACGTTTTGATCACGACCCATATATGACAGCTTCCGATGATACACACGTGCTATTTGGTTGTTTCCGTAATTAAGCTGTATATCCTCAGATGGTTCTTGTTGTCCGTTTATTCTCAGTGAAACCTCACTTACCCCTAACCGATCAAATATCATATGACTGCGTTCTTGGGAACCTAACCTATCCCTATTCTGTAGAGCTAAAAATATGTGGCGTGGAGCTGAAACGCCTTGTTTTGATGCCAGGTGCCATGTAAATGTACCATTAACATTATCCTCTTTAGCATCAGTCGTTGTTGTTAGCCAACTTATCAATGATTTGCCACCTGTGTCCATAAATGAAAGTAGCCGCTCTTCCGTGTTAATTGATGGGGTCATTACTGGCATCCATAATACTATTTTACTCAAAACAACTTTACCATCAGCGGCACCAGTACGCCAAATTGCATCATTGTCATTGCCTTTTTGCACTAACGCGATTGTGTGTTTGGCTCCATAGATGACTTTTCTGACATTTCTGCAGAATCCGAAAATATGATGCAACGGAATCGCACATGAAAACCGTCGGCGTTGTCCTTGTAACGTCGCTACTCGTGTTGCAAACCCTAGATTGAAATTGCGATTAATGTCTACGACATCAAAGGTACCAGCTGGTCTAGTATATCCGTCTGGTGCTGGATCAACTGCGGTATCTCGTGTTGCTTTTACCCTAGTATGATTAATGTGGTCAGCGTGATTATTAATATCCTTTGCAAACATCATAGATGGACCAGCCGACCTTGTATAATCATCGGAGTATCTTGCTAGCCCGATTATTGTTGTTGCAACATCAACCTCACGGTCTATTGATTCAATTTCTTTTCCATCAATGAGATATCTTGCACTTTCAAATAACGCCATTATGCCATTGTTGACGAAACCAACTCGGATATTTGTATCATCTGCATATGGGGTATCAGCTGCAACATTTGTTACGAGTTCTCCTTCTACTTCAATAAATGCTTCACATGGCAAAAAGTATTTACTGGTATCTTGAACTTGAAGTTCAATTCGCGATCGTAGGTTGGGTTGTATTGCATGATAGGAATAGTATTGATAATCCCGAACTGAATTGTCCTTGGGTACTGGGGCTTCCATATCAAACGCGGGATCAGCTGTTCGTTTAAACATTGTTATTATTATTTAGTGCTTTCAATTGTGAAACTCTATAATCATCGTCGTTTTTGTTTTCGTTTCAAACCACCTCCTGCTATCGCATTCATGATAGCGCTATATGTTACCGGTGGCGACGGAGTCACCGAAGCAGCCAACGACGCTAGTTTTTCTTCCACTGCGTTATTTATTGCTTTGCTGATTTTTGCAGGCATCACTGTAGTTGATGGCAGCACTGGTGGTTTCTTTCGCGCCAATGATATTATTTTATCTTTCGCGGCAGAAAATGCCTTTCCAACGAAATCTCCGATTTTGCTGGTTCCCTTATCACGAATAATATCAATGGCTTTCATTGATAATTGTTTAGCTAACGGCGCCACCTTGGGAGCCATTCTTGTAAATAACCCCGCAATGGTATTGCCGAAACCGTCTCCGTAATATGTTCTATAAACAGGCAATCGTGAGTTCACCACGTAGACGCTTACGGGTTTATCATGGTTGTAGTGTATGATCATCTTGTTATAAAACTAGTAATTTTTCAATTAGTGATCAATCGCTGTAATAACCATGGGTATCTTTGTGATTTTCAACTAATTCAGCAATGAGTTCTCGATATACATTAATGTCCATGATACCGCCGGCAAATAATCGTCTACAGATATCAGCGGCCTCATTAATTATTTCCGGTGAGTTGTTTCCGGCTCGCTTCCCCCCGATGAGAACCTCCAGTCGTGATATATCACTGAGAATGTTACCAGGACAAGTAACGCTAGTGTTTTCAACTATGCCGCTGCCTAAATATCCATCTCCAGTTGACTCCTCTTCATCCTCTTCAACTAGATTCATTTTTTTCTACTTTACTCAATACTTTGTCTTTAAAAATCTCAAAATCATTACGGTTACTTTCTGTGATTCTAAATCTACCACGGTTTGCCAGGTACGTTTTTTTTTATCCAATTCTCGTCGTTTTTTATATACTCTTTATACCCTTTGTTTACAACTCTTTCTCTTTTATCGAGTGAAAAATTCTGCGTGGTAAAGTCAATTAACTCATTGTCATTATAATATTTAATTATGTTGTATATAACGTGTATAAATATATTTTGCGGTGAATATATTTTTTTCTATAGTAACGTCTTCTTCTTCTTTTGGTTTTCTTGCAGTAGCACCTAGTTCTTCTAGTACTTGCTCTTTTTTTTATTGTTGCCGTGAAGTAGTTACTATATCTGCTGGAAGTGTTTCTTAAGACTTTTTTGTTTGTTCGGTCTCTGCTGAAATATTTTCAAGCACACCAAGAACAGGCACTTCTCTTCGCTTGCCTTCCTCAGGAATATCTCCAAATAGTGCTCGTTCAGTTGCTGTTTTCACATCTTTGGTCGCACTTGTTATCGGGGCGAACAGTTGTTCACTTGACACAGAAAAGTCAGTCTGAGCTTGTTGTCGTTGTTGAAGTTTCTCACGAAGTCTGTCTCGAACCGGTATAAACTTTTTAATTGCTACTAGCCGCTCTCGGGCTAATCTAGTTGTAAGCGATTCACCTACCATATAGTGTTTGTGAACTGAGTTTTCAAATGTGAAACTATCACAATTAAAAGCTGAGTTATTAAATAATGTACCATCAAGCTAACGTATCCATCTCCGACAAGGTTAAACTGTACGACGCTATCCGCGAGTGTTTCAGAAATAACATTGCTGGGGGTTTCAGAATTGTAATATCTGAGAACGGCGATGAACGATTTTTGTTAACGACGTGGCAACAACAACAACTACGTGAAAATGGAGGCGTCGCAGTGATTACTTGCTACCACAACCAGATCATACAGTACGCACATAACTGCATAAGCAGGCCCAAACTGCTGAGTATCCTTTCAGGAGAAAATCCCATGTGAGTGTTACAAAAAACGCTAAAAAAAATTTATTTTTTAAATTATTTACTGAAAGCCTATTTTTTTATAGTAACGCTCACGTGGTTAGAATACTGGTTTTTCCTCGTTTAATATTTTTCTAAGATCACGAATCTTAGAACTAATTTCAGCTCGTTTTTGATACTCTTGGCCGAGCTTTTGACGTATTGCTTCAACGGTGCTAAATAGCGTTATAAATACATCAATATCGTTACCGTACAAACAAGCATAGATGGACTTTTGAATTCCTTTCACGAGTCTGTACATCTTAGGTAAAACATAACGACCCTTACTAGACTGATACTCAATGTCTTCATATTCCGAGGCAATCCTGTCACAGTCGAGATCTTCAGATAATACTACCCCTCTATTTTAAATCTGAGATTTATTTTTTAAATCTGAGATTTCAGCAATTATAGAATTTACATCTTTGATATCCATTATTTATATTTTTATATAAATATAATACATTTTATCTTTAATTATTAGAAAAAAATGCAAAATAAATGATATCAATTATGAGCGGTTATTCATTCATTATTCAGGCCTTTGTGTCTTTGCTAGGGTCTTTTCTTTTGGCTATCCATTCCAGATGCCTTATTCTTTTGGCTATCCATTTGGATGCTCTTTCTTTTGGCTATCCATTTCGGACGCCCTTTTTGTGACCCTAACACCGTTTCTATTAGCCGGTAGCCCATTCTGTGCTACCCTGTGGGGTTCCTCATGTGAATGTAGAGCTTTTGCATCAATTTATACCATTTATTTTACATCCAATTACTTTGATAAACACATAATCTCCGGCGAGGGGTCTAACTCAGCAAAGGCTCTCAGAAGGTATATGTTTATTGGATGTTATGTGGCGTGGGCGTGGTAAACCAAACCAACATGGCAACCCATGAAATTAAATTCATGGTTGCATGACTTGGAAAAAACACCAACCCACGCTACCGAGAATGCGATAGCATGAGTTACAATGTTGGTTTGGCTAAGGGGGTCCGCCCCTCCCCCAATTAATAGAAAAAAACTTCTTCCGTTTCGCCATCAAATAATGTATCTGCTATGGGGACCGAACACGTAGTAGTTGATAGATCTATGTTTACAAGACAAACACGCTACCATTACACCACGGAGCCGTCATATAAAATAGAGATTGTTAATATATATATCTTCTGATTAAGAGATTTTTAAAATAGACAATTTTACTGTCGTATTTAAGAAAACGAATAATAATTTAACTGTTGTAACCATCCAGAAAACAGTGAAAACAGCATTAAATTACAACGTGTAAGGTGCTTCGAGAAAACATAAAATCGCAGCAGTTTAAAATATAATGTAGCTATCAGTCATGCATGCCTGCGTCAGTGACTAGACAAAATACATTATCGATTAGATCACAAAGAGCTGTATACAGGAATTTTAACCACGCCCACCTACTTCAATGAATGGAAACCACTCGCGATGTACATATGGTTCTTGATATGAAATCGGAAGGATGCATTTGCTTTTATTTTCCGCGCGTGGTTTATCCTGCACTCAGTGTAGCCAAGCGACAATAAAACAATTTAGAAATTGCTAAAAAATAAAATTCTACCGAAACTATGTACAGTCACGTGCGCGCCTAGTTAACAGACGACAAATTCCTTTGACGTCATAATACAAGGGAACTTAGTGAGTTCTGGCGGATTTGTCCATGGGGATTTATCTCCCTTGAATAGTTTCAGGTGTATACGAATTTTATTTTATGACTATTTTTTTCGACAGAGCAGTTTTAATTATATTTTCTGCAACAAATCGTATTGAAGTCCCACAAATGTCAAAGTATCTACTGGCTTCATTTATAGACTGAAAGCTTCTCTCTTGATTATTTTCTAAATCAATCGATTTGATCCCCCTAGGGCGTTTTGCATGTTTGCCAGTTCCACCTAATTTTGCATTCCGACTTTGTGAGACGGCTTGAAGATTCACAAGACAATTATCAGTCTTTACGCCATTTATGTGATCAATCACAAGGCCGTCTTCGATTAATCCGTAAAATGCTTCATAGATGGCTCTGTGACAGAGATACTTCTTCCTCCCAGCTAAAAACATCAAATACCCCATATTATTCAGATATCCAACCGGTTCTTTTAGTCTGCGGTGCCTGACAACACCATCACGGGATGCTTCGTAATTAACAAGCACTGGATGAGGTCTGAAATCTTGGCTCATTTGTATAATAATACTACTTGTCTAATTTATTATTTGCTTTAATTATAAGTCTATCAATGTAGTTTTGAGGGGTTTTGATGATTTTATCAAGGACGGAGTCATTGTTGGGGTCAATGATTCGTTTGTCATAATAGCGTTTTAGTTCCCTGTATCGTTTACCGCCGCAACTGAGACACAACTGCGATTTTCCCCTTACCCCAACCCCACATTGGAGGCATGGGAGTGGACCAAAACTTCCTCGCCGAACGCTTTGTAAATGATGTCCACAGAATTCGCTTCTGCATGATTTGTTACACGGGGTTGTTGATCCAATCATAATCCACTTGCAGTGATTCATTATACTATATTTTTCTATTTAAATACTTGTTTTAATTATAACATGGAGGAGTTCAAGAGATTATCGAAAATTAAGCCCTGGAAAAATGCTAAATTCAATTTCGATACGGAGTTTAAGAGATTATCGAAAATCAAACCTTGGAGAAATACTAAATTCAATCTCGATAGAGTCTCTGATACACCAAAACGTCTAATCGGTGACAGAACTATACTAAGTAAAATCATGGAGTGTTTTAATGAATTCTACCGAGACGGTGCAGCATACTGTTCGTCGACATTTCGAATTATACATGACGATGTCAATGTACCGAACATCGATGCTACCATGAATGATGAAAGAGCAGCTGAGATAATTTCACACCTTGGCGAGCCAACGGGGTGGAAATCCAAAGATGGAAATCGCAAATCAATTCCCAAACAAAGCAATTCCCATCAGAAGTATTTTTCAGAATAAAATTCATTATCGAAGTCGAAGGCAAATGGATTATCAGGGATAAATTTGAACCAATCCTCAAGGATAAAAAACTGTCATTGTAAGTACAGATTCTAAACCAGGAATTCTAACTGGAATTGACAAACCATACTACGAGAGATCTTATCCTGTAACAGCAATCGTTTATGGGATATATCTACAATACAACTCCAAATGGCAGTTGTATAATGAATGGATGGATATATACAATGAATGAATTATATGGGATATATACAATGAATTGGATGGATATATACAATAAATAAATTGGATGGATATATACAATGAATGAATGATAAGGGACAGCACAGGGGACAATACGACAAATAACATTAAATGAATGATGACACTCCTACATTCAAATTGCAACCACATACACACACCCCATAAAATAACCCTCGTGTGAATGAAAAATGCATTCACATCACAGTGTGATGTGGTATACGGTTGCAATTTGAATTTCCGTTCAGACACTGGAGATTGGATTATCAGAGATAAATTTGAACCCATCTTGAAAGATAAAAAACTATCACTGTGAATCAAGATTCCAAACCAGGAATTTTAACTGGAATTGACAAACCATACTACGAGAGATCTTATCATGTAACAGCAGTTGTGTACGGGATATATCCGTTAAATGATAAACCTAGTATTGAAAAAACTAGCACCAATGAAATATTCTTCGTCGTTGAATTGTGTGGCAGAACGAGTAATAGAACACTTCACAAATGCGTTGCGTGGAAATAAATTGATTGATCTAAGACGCAAAGAAATAAATGAATGGGGGCTAACGGTGAAGGAGCACGGGGCAACAATTCGGGATATAGCTAAATTAGAAACATCATTAAGATTTCCAATATCAGTAACGACAATAACCGGAGAAGTATTACACGAACCGAAATATCAATCACAAGGAGCGCCAATACAAATTATTGATCATAACGAACACGCGTGGTCACCTGTAGTAACAATTTTTCCGCGAACACGAACTGTAAAATATATACCCCTGTTTGGAAAGTGTTTCTCTGAGGAGAAATTATTTGATGCTATTTACCATTTGAGTAAAATAGATCCTGTGTCGGTGTGCCTACTTCATAGTTTTGAAGACGATGAATGTGGATTCGATCAGTTTGTAAGACCCAACGGAGAATTGTACCGTACTGAAGCGCTGCATAATCAAATGAAAAAACTAGCTAGTGAGTTTTCCCCAGAGAATTCTCTGGAGGAAGACAACGAACAACTACTAACAAACTGTTTTACACTTCCATCAGTTGCAGCTCACTTCGCGAGAAAGAAAAACGCGTGGAAACCAACGCCAAGTGAGTTTCTATCAGATGTCAGATTGAGCTGTCTCGAGTACAGCCATGGCGGATTATGAAATACAAAATATACCTCTGAAACCATTATTTCTGTTGATATGGTTGCGTGTTACCCCGGGAGTTTTCTCGGGTATGGAGAATGTAGCGAATACTTTAAACGATTTGGACACCCCACACATGAAATGGCTTGTGTTGCGATTAATGGTCCGCTGCCACATTTTGATTTAACCGGATTTGCTCGTGTAGTATCATTTGAATTAGCTACAGGACTTCATCCGTGTAGTTATTTTTGGATTGGTAGACACATGTCTGAAAAACACTGGATGCCAATAGTGCTATTGAGATATATGATTGATTGCGGTATGCTGGTATCGTTAATTGTCAGTGAAGCAATTATATCCTATCGAGCACAGAAATCAGTCTGGTTACCACAACCCGATCTAGATAAAATAAGTAGCGAACAATGAAAACAGTTTCATAACCTTGACGAAGAATATATCGTAAAATGGTCCAAACAGTTATTTGAAATCAGAAACAAAGAAGCAAAAGATCTCGGTAGAAGAATAATTGGTAAATTTACTCAAGGTGGCAAATACGACAATACAAGATATTCTTCACGGTTGATTATAGACAACGCTGAATACGATTTTGTAATCGCGGATCTAACGAATAAAGGCATATATGTCAATCGTAAAGACGCATTTCTGTCCGATGGAACCAAATTGGGTACAATTGTTACTTACAACGATGGATACAATCCGCAGTACACACATTTGAGAGCTTCTATGCTAGCTTATGCTTCAATCAATTTATTTTCGATGATAAATAGATTTCCTGACACCGCAGTTAGAGTCGCCACTGATTCATTTTACATAAACGTGAAACATCGAGAAGCAGTGGCTGAATTCACTAATTCTGACGAGAGTTGGGGGTCATGGAGAATTAAGCGGGAAATGATGCATGAATATTCCAAATCAGCAGATGTTACGATTGAAGATAAATATTTAAAAAGTAATCAGTGTTCAGAACTATCTAATGCACCGCACATATCTGATCCAATATGTAGATATAAAACAGTTTATTTAAACGGCTGTGGTGGATCAGGAAAGACGACTAGTGCGATTGAATTATTTCGTGGGAAGTCAAACATGATTTTGCTAACACCAACTCACAGACTTGCAAGAGAGATGATACAGCGAGGACTTCAGGCGTGTACTTATCATAGTTTCTTTCGATGGAAAGGAGATAAGTGGACTCCTGAGCGTATGGGCGAGAAATCTGTCCCCGGCGTCGTAATTTGGGATGAGATATGCACGGTGTCATTAGATATATTAAAAAAATTTCTTGATTGGCTGCTATTATTGAATACAAAAGTCGTCATGTGTGGCGATTACGGCCAGCCACCGCCATTTGTCGGTTTATCGCCACATGATTGGTTGAAGAATCATGTAGACTATTACTAAAAAATTAACACCGATCATAGAGCACTTGATGAACAATTACGCGAGTTCAAAGCGCTAATTAGATTACAACCTGATAAAATTCAATGCGAAATAGCGCGTGAAATAATTTCGGAAACACCGCTAAAAGATTTCTGGGAAGCGTGGAGACCAAACGATTTGATAATCGCAAGTAGAAAATAGTCAGAGATACACTTCAGATGAAGTTATTTGAAACGCATCAAGAAAAATTTGCAACACTTCCAGTACCGTTGTGTTATAGGCCTTCGGATACACGAAAGCAAAATATCGAAGTTGATATTCCAGGACAGCGTGAAAAGCAGAATTTAGTGTTAAATGATATATTGTTGGTTGATATCAGCGTCGTCGAAGATGCATTAGTCGCTAATAATTCCTCGTGGACGCTAGGTTACGCAGCGACAATACAAAAATTCACAGGGATTAACTATATCAGATACAATTGTTTGGATGGTGGATAATCACATCGAGTGGTCAAATTAAGTTTATCTCGCAGTATCCAGAGTACGAGGAATAAATCAACTTCGAAGAGTTGTCCTTGATGACATCGTCTTTGACGACGATGTTAATAACATTATTGTCAACGACGACTCTGTCAAGGATGTAATCAGAAAACAAACTTTCTGGTTATAAACAGCAGGATAAAAAAATAATAGAGAATTTGATATTGATGCTGAATTAATAATTACGCTGAAACAGCAATAGAATAATCACTGCGCGAGTTGCAATTGTGTAATGAGTTGGTGTTGGTCTGATAAGCACTCTCGACAATTTACCGTAGAAAGAATAGCAGCATTGGTCATACCAGAGATAATGTGATGCTGACTTGTCTTGATTGCAACAGGCGCCGGAGTGCCAGCACCCTGTGTGTTAGGTAAGACCACGCGGCGGCAATTGAGTATCCTCGGGTATCACTTGCAGTTGTTCACGAGTAAATCCTCGCTGAGGAGGACAAATCCAGTCTTTTGATTGCTGGTCTACCAGTAGATCGTGTTATGCCGGATATTTTATGAGTGATGACACTCCAAATAGGATCAGTAGCTCCTTTTCTGCCACCTTCGAGCTATCCTGGTTCGTATAAATACCTTACAGTGACATTGCCGAGTATTGGTTGTTTTGAAAAATCTTTTCGCGGTTGTACTGGTATAGACTTCTTTCTAATCGCGTCGATAGGTTTCATGTTAATTGTTCTAGTAATCTCATTATTCATCGCAGTAATCACAGCTGGTAATCTCTTGACCCATTCACGGGATCGTTTATCCTGAATAAATTCCTTCGCGTATTGATATCCGAATAACCGCTCAGCAATCGTCCGATTAAATCGTTCAACAATTGCCTGATCGTGATGTAACGCAGTATGTCCTCGTCTGATGGTGACATTATGATTTTTCATCGCTGATAGAACCGCACCCTGAAATTCCTTGCCAGGATCAACTTGTAATAGATTAGTCCAGCGCATAGGACCCTTTCGATAAATCCTTTCAAATGCATCGGCGACTTCAGTTGCTGATTTTGTCTTTAGCGGCTCTGCTTGCTTGTATCGACTCGCAACATTAACTACAGTTAACGCGTATTTGTAACCACGTTCATGCAGCAGAAATAATATATCAGCCTGATGAACTTCATTAGGAACGGTCACATCAAAATGCGAGTAGTTAATTCTTTTAGACGGTGGTAGATAAATTTGCCATATCGCCTGTTTAGATAACCAGTTAGCCGCAGTGGTTTTTTCACCTTAGCGGCGCTAGCGAGTTTATTGATTGCTGCCTTGCCTCTCCAGTATCCGCTCGGAGAATAATAAATAGATTCCATGTTGTTATTAATTACCAGCACCTAACATCAATTTACCTTTCATAGTCGATTTTACTAACCATGAAGCCAACTTTTCTTTGAAGGATTTATCAGTGATAGAATTCAACGCATGAATTATTTTCACATCTGCGAGATGTCTATGTTGTAGATTACTGCTTTTATAAGCAACATCATGAGCATGACACGCCTTATCAATAGCGTTTATTGGTTCTTCACCGGGTTTGGGTTGGTTATGATCATCGAGTCTGATATCGAGTCTAGTCCCGGGTCCACAATAACTGTATCCTGGAAGGTGTTTTTCTCCTGGATATTTTGCCCATGGTGTTCCTGGGAGTTTAGTTAGCTTGGCTGCGATATCTCCTCCTCGTTTTTTTAAAAATCCTTGGAAACGAATCTAAATTTTTTTGTACTACATTGTACACACTTACCAGAAAGTGCTGATCGGTTATTTTTAGTTGTAATCGTCGTCAAGTCATCGGTACCAGTACGCGCCTTACACTTCACACAATATAGATGCATAATTTATATATAATAACATGAATGTAATTGATTATGCAGCTACCCGACGATGGGAACCTATTAAACACCATGCGATGTTGCCGAATTCAATTAGAATGATTATAATCGGACCATCTGGAAGCGGCAAGACACAACTGCTACTTAATTTAATAACGAGATGGATGAAATGGGATAAGTTGTATTTAGTCGCCCCGATTGTGGACGATCAAAGTATTAAAAGATTTTAACGACAGCGCGGTAGAAGAATCCGGCGAGGGTATTATTGAGTTTATAACTGATATCGAAGAAGCACCGAGCATTGATTCCATTGATGGAGATATTAACAATTTAGTCGTATATGATGATATCATGTTAGACAATCAAAAGAATCCCGCTAGGATATTTTCCAGAGGCAGGCATAAAAACACTGATGTGATATACGGCACTCAACGATACACTCAAATTCCGAAGGTGATCAGAGATAACTGCAAAATTCTTGCCGTATTTAACGGAGTTGACACACATACTCTTACAAAATATTTGGCAAACTTGGTGCTGCGGTGATATGGATCATTATCGATTTAGAAATTTCTTCAGTCACGCTCAGTCAACCCCACATGGACTTGTGACGATACATTTATCAGCCCCTCGGACGCGATATCGTATCGGACTCGATAAAATATTTGGTTGAAATCATAGTGATTTTCATCGTAAAAGAATTGTTAACCCATAGCAACAGAGAGGGTGAATGACAACGACAATTGCGTCTTTGAGGAAACCTCAATTTACCAAATCGACGCTTTTATTAAAAAAATTTTTGAGGAAGCCTCAGATTGCCGAATCGACCTTTCTATTAAATATTAACGAGAAGGAAGCCTCGTCGACGCCTGCAACGTTGTCTGATTCACCCTCTCTGCTGCTAATGACGAATGTATTGAATTGAAAATTAATTACGATTAATATATACGTGTATACAAACCAAATACTGGATCAATTAACATAAAATGCACGAACTTAAATAATGAAAATACAAATAAATGACATTACACGGTACAAAGACAATGGGTGAATGATTCAGTGATTTCAAACAATAAACAAAAATATGGTCAAATTTCATTTTAGTTTTTATTAAATTATAATAATATTTTTATATAAGCTGTTTATAGTGTATGTAAATATTAGTATTTGTTTATTTTGATGGTTGTCTATAGCTTAAGGTTTCTATTATAATTAAGTATATCATAATTTGATAATTCTACGGAAGTAGGTATAAGATACCATTTATATAAGAATTACAACAATTAAAAAGTAGAGTATAGTCATTAATTCAGAAAGTTTAAATTTGGTATTTGTAGTAGATAGCTTGATACATCATAATTTAAGATTCTATGTTTCAGTTCAAGTTAAAGCACTGGTAATGACATAGTATTGCTATTTGCTAAGCATTAAGTTAAAATCAAAGTCAAATGGTTAATGCACGTGCAGCATTTGCATCCGGCACACACCAGTAGACGTTGCTTAAGGCATCTCCTTTTGCATGCTTTTTGTCTGATAAACTCAGCGCAGTGTCAAGTTGATTTTTGTAGGCGTTATTTTAACAGTCTTATAATCAATTCATTAAAAATAAATATATAATGTTCAATGTTCAGATAATTAATCGATAATTATGTTCAGGTCTTTTTAAAATTTGCATAAGTTCTATTATTGTCCATAGAGACTTCCGTCGGAGATATCGCAAATTTGAGAAGAGTCACATATTCGTCCGAGCTCCACAAGAAATTTGTTCCTGATCCATAGAGATTTTAGGCGTAGTGGCAGCAAAAGTTCTGGATCACTCGCATATCCATCTTAATGCTAAGTGATCATGAACTTTGTCGTGCAATATGTTCAAGTCACAGATATGAGACATATTTGTGGAGTAAAAATGTTCTTCATCTTCATGTGTTCATAGTATAGGTATTGCATTTAGGTGTATGTTAGTCTTGTTTAAAGTTAAAACACCTGTGTGCAATCGTTATCGTAACAAACTATTGCCCTGTGACATTTATGAGTTTCTTGAGCAACAGAGGGGGCGAATTGATAGGCGTCGATTCGGCAAACTGAGGCTTCCTCGTAAATCGTAAAAAAGGCGTCGATTCAGTAAAACAAACCATAAAAAAATGGACGCCAATGTCGTTGTCGCGGCCTCTCTGCTGCTATGTGGTTAACGATTGTTATGATGAAAATCATTTAAGATTTCACAAACAAAATAATTTGTAAAACCTCACCTCGTAAATCAATCAGATTATTGGATTGGTCAGTTAGTTTGAAATTAATTCTCGTTAACGAATTATTATGACATTGCATAAAGACTGGATTAGTTGGATTCTCAATAATTAAAAACCCTGGAGGAGCTGTTGGTGCAAATGAGTATAGAATATATCCCTGCTGAGCTTGATTTGATCGCTCGAGAAAAATTTGATAGCTGCCTTCGATGACATCACATACTAAATTCAATGCAATCACCTAGGATATGTTGACGTTGAACGGAGCGATATGCCTACCACTACCATCTTGGTCATTATTATATTTGAGAATTGTTGTTTGTGGTTGTGGTTGTATCGTAGTAAAATTTTCATCAATGAGATCATTAATAGATTTTTTTAGTTCGTCTGCATTATATTCAAGAAACTTGAAATTTGGTAGATCGGCTTCTGTTATATTGTGTAGTGTTAAAATATTTTGTTTAGAAAGATTGTTTTTAGTGTCGGCATTAATAATTGATTGAATTATTTTCTTGTAAATATATTCCATGTCGTATACAAGCTGATTTAATATTTCAATTCGTTTAATAATCTCTCGCTGATTAGACTCTCCAAAAAGCCTGTTGTAGTTGTTGTAGTTGTCGACTGTGTTCTTGATTGATCTCTATAAAGTATTCAATAAATTTATTTTGTTCAATATCTACATAATCTATTTCTGGATTCGAGCCAATAATAAATCTCCAAAAACCGTAATTCTTATCAGGGTAAAAAATATTACCACCTTGCAGTTTTGATCTTTTTATATTTAGAAGATCTTCTTTATATGATGGAGAAAATTCATTTTATGATTGTTCCTCTGTAACATAATCAGATTTTTTGGGTTTTTGTCGAGGTGGTATTTCAGGCCAACCCAGTATTGTCCTTATAGAACTTTGATAGATATCTACGACATAACTAGGTGAGTGGATCTCAGTGACAGATGATAGCGTCGGCTCGTGAACCGTTATAGCGATTTTCGATTATTTTCCAGTAATAGATTTTATTCTGCGCTGAAATTCAGCATTAATTTGTTCAATTTGGTATGACCCTGTTGGTATTGAAACAACGTTCCAGTCTGGAGTTCCGTCGGGTTTATTCTTATTCGTAAACACCAAGGAATTATTCGGTTGTTGACCACCAAATGCTACCGACCTAGTATTAGGCCAACTGTGATACACTTGTAGTTTTGCCAGCGCTATCTCCTTCACGGGAATACGGAGTAGGGAAATTCACACTGAATTCAGGATGCGTTGAGGTTATTGAGATCATGCTGGTTTTCACCGGGGTTATGTACTCCGCAATTCATTAAAGTAGTTCTTGCGGTGTTGTCATTGTTATTATTGTTATCCTGCTCTAATTTCGACATCGCGGAATCATAAATACGTACCATCGCTGAAAACTCACTATCTGATATTAATGTGTCATCGAGTGACGATGATATCATCGAGGACAATTGCGAGTACGCGGTTGATACAACATGAAATTTAACTACGTAGTCGCGAAGTTTACGCTGGCTGCATGATGATAGTTTTTTTTGTTTAATACACCCGCGATTGTAGCCACCACAGAAATTTAAATTGGAACTACGACCGGAGCAAGCATTGTGACCGATGCGAGTATTATTCCGGCTCCGGTGATTACACCACTCACAGAGTATACAGTAACATCAACTGCGGTAATTCTTCGTCGGTATTTCTTTATTTTTGTTTGGTACTCCTCAGTGAGGGTTTTGAGCCTAGTTTAAAATTCTCTGACCTGATTATAGCGATATTGAGATACCGAAGGTATCGTCGGCGATTTCGTTTTATTTTCAAATCGTTTACGATTTCAATTAAGTTGTTTACTTAAATCCGCTACGAATTCCAGATACCATGTTACTGAAACCCTAGCCAAATTATTATCAGTGCATTCTATCATGAACTGTTCAAATGTATCCTTGTCGATGATTGTTGATATCATATTGTTGACCCCAAATGAACTCGACGATGAAATATTAACTTGAACCGGCGACACTAGTGTTAATCGATAAATACCCTAGACGGTTGCAGTGATATTTAAACTATTATTTATTGGTGTCCACGCAAATGATCCCCATTGAATCACGTAGATGTTGTTTATGATATTTGTTTTTTCGTGAGGGATTTTTATTTTTTCATTTTGTTTTATCATCCTCGTTGCATCTTCTTTGATGGCGTGAGTGAGCGCTTTAATATCCGTGATTGTATCGAGTTTTGTGATAATACAAGTGAGATTTGTTTTAATATCATCAGGTTTCACGTTTTTACCAAAAAATTCATCGACGTCGCCATCAAACTTTTTAAAAATTTTTACGTAAATTGCCAAATTGAAGTACATGAGCGTCATACTCCGATCGTAGTTTTGTCAAGGCATTGATAGCGGTTTTTAATTGTATGATATGAAACTCGCCTGGTTTGAGTTTAACCTGATCGGAAAATACCGCGATAGCATTTTCTGCTCCGTCTCGTTGTTTAACTGAAATATCATCAAGGGAAACATTACTAGTTTTCAATTTACCCTGACGATCTTGAAAAACAACTATTTCACCGGGATCAACGCTTGCTAAGTTCAACATCTCAGCTGTTTCATCTTCGATTATTTTTTTACATCACCGGTTGCAGTGCCATCGGCACTAGGTTTCTTCAGCGCTGATAAAGATTGTCCCCAGATATCAATCATGTTATTGTAAAAATCTTTCTCTCTCTAAAAAGCGACTACTAGTATATTCATTCACGACCCGAGGTGGTTTTCCAGATGTTGAAATAGCGTCAAGGACATTCAATACTTCGCTGCGGCATATTGGTGGGTAGTTCATTTGTTGTGTTGGTACCGTAGAATACCAATAAGCAGTGTTTAAGCGGTTTATATAACGCATAAATTCCCTCGGTGGTGCTAGCCCGTATGAATCGAATTAGACGATTGCACGCGGATCAATCGCATATGTAACCCAGTGGGTTCCAGGTCCGGTGCTGTTATTGAGATTAATGATACCTGTTTCAACGCTGTTTGGTTGTGCCGGTAACTGATCTTTCATAAAGACACCTCTGAAATTTTTAATCGCGAGTTTTTTTTAGCAGCATCGTGTAAATCAAAATTTTACATTGGCGACAGAACCTTTGGTTCTTGAGTTAATAAACTGATCCTAGTCTCAGGCCGCTTCCGCTGTACCATGAATGCGGGTTTCCTGGTAGTCTATGACCCTTTTCCTTTTTTATGCCCCCGTCCGGTTGCTTTCTTTAGTGCCATTTCTGCCGTGGTACCAACGGCTCCTAACGCTGCCGCTTTAGCCACCGCTGGGGCCGCTGCCACAATCATCGCTTGAATCGCGACTAACAACGGGAATATACCACCTGACTTTTTCATGTCGCTGATCGCAGCCGCAGAGAGTGTAACTTGAACGCCTTTTTATTTTTGAGAGCATCATTGAAATGTTTTATCTGACGAGTTGTCAGCGACAATTTATTCGCCCCGCCAGTCATCTGATTGGTTTTCAGCGTTATTGTGGTTCCGCATTTTTTAGCTGATTCCGATTGCAATTTCTTGATTTTACCAGGAGTCAATGCAACACTAATATGACTATATGACATTATACAATAACAGATTGATCTAATTGTTACATGTTTTCCACTGGTGCATCGACGATTCTCATTCGTCCACCAACACCTTCGAGTTGCATTGATTTATCGTTGAGAATGACGGCAACCGCTCTGTAATTAACAATACCAGCAGGACGGGTTACACGAGCTCTAAAGTGTATATCAACGACGGATTGTCTCGTTAAATCAAGATTTTCCAGCGAAAAGTAATAGATCGGATATAGATTTTTAAAATCCAACTGTGATATTTGCAGGCCAGTATCAACATTTTGATCGCGTCCCAGATATGACAACAGACGATGATACACACGTGCTATTTGGTTAGTATTATAATCACATAGTATATCCTCGGATGGTTCCTGTTGTCCGTTTATTCTCAGCGAGACTTCATTGACGCCTAATTGATCAAATATCATATGGCTGCGTTCTTGATTGTTTAATCGCGTTCTATCCTATAGCGCAACAAATATATAACGCGGAGCTGAAATACATTGTTTTGATGCCAGGTGCCATGTAAGTTTACCATCAATATTAGAATCCATGGTATCTGTGGACACTGATAACCAAATTAGCAATGAATTTCCTCCATTATCCATAAATGATAATAGTCGCTCTTCTGCGGCGATTGATGGAATCATTACTGGCATCCACAATGATAGTTTTGTTATAATGACTTTACCGGCAGCAGCAACAGCAGCATCACGCCAGATTGCATCATTATCAATACCCTTTCGCACGAGTACTACTGTATGTTTCGCTCCATAGATAATTTTTCGGACGTTTCTACAGAATCCGAAAATATGATGCAGTGGAATCGCGCATGAAAACTGTCGACGTGGTCTCTTCAATGTTGCTACGCATGTTGCAAATCCTAGGTTGTAATTACCATTAACGCTTTTTATAATATCAAAAGCAGCATTCAATATTAATTCGTGTTCAGGAGAATTAGCTGGTTGATCAGCAACTCCAGTAGCTATTGGTGTCAGTAATTTAGTATACTGGACGTGTTGAGCGTGATCAGTAATATCCTTAGAGAACATCATAGATGGAGCCGCTGATCTTGTATAATCGTCAGAATATCTCGCTAACCCGATTATTCCCGTGGCAATATCAACCTCACCCTCAATGGATTTAATTTCTCTTCCATCAATCATATATGCAGGACTCTCGAATATTTGGGTTATCTGCGTATGGTGTATTAGCTGGAACATCTGTTACGAGGTCTCCTTCCACTTCAATAAATGCTTCACACGGTAGAAAATATTTACTGGTATCATGGACTTGAAGTTCGATTCTTGACCGAAGATCAGGTTGTACTGTGTGATAAGAATAAAATTGATAATCGCGTACAGAATCATCTTTACGCACTGGGGCTTCCATATCAAAGGCTGGATCAGGTGACCGTTTGAACGTTTTATTATATATTCGTTGATCTAAATCATGATTAATCGTGGTTTTCGTCGTGGTTTTAAGCCACTCCCCGCTATCATATTTGCGGTAATATTATCCTGGTCACTTGCGGTCAATGATGGAGTTGTCAACGAAGTCAACAGCGACGCTAGTTTTTGATCCACTGCGTTATTTATTATTTTACTAACACTTGCAGGCATCACTGTTGTAGATGGTAGTGGTCCCAATGACGCTGGTGGTTTTCTTCGCCGTCGAACTAACGCTGTTAGTTTATCCTTCGCGACTGAAAATGCCTTCCCGGCAACGTCTCCAACAGCACTAATACCCTTATCACGAATAACATCAATGGCTTTCATTGATAGTTGTTTTGCTAGCGGTGCCACTTTTGGAGCCATTCTTGCAAATAACCCTTCAATGTTATCACCTAGACCATCGACAGAGTACGCTCTATAAACAGGCAATCGTGAGTTCACTACATAGACCATAGTTGGTTTATCGTGGTTGTAGTGTATGATCGTCTTATTTAAATGATACTTATCTAATGTGGTGATCAATCACTGTGATAACCATCGACTAACTCGTCAATGAAATCTCGATATGTTTTGATATCCATGATGCCACCTTGAAATAAACCCCTGCAGATATCAGCTGCTTCATTAATTATTTCCGGTGAGTTATTTCCAGCTCGTTTCCCTGATATGAGAACTTCTAATCGTGATATATCACTGAGAATATTACCAGGGCGACTAACTAAACCACTACCTGACACCCCACTTGAATATCCACTAGCGAATTTTTCAGTTGTACTAGTTGCAGGGTCAACTTCCCTCGTTATTTTCATCAATTCGGGGAGTCGGCTCAAATATGGTGGTGGTTGTAGGCCACCTTTTATCATAGCCATAAAATTAGCAAAATCATAGCTTATTTATTTTGTTATTTTAGTTTTACTGCGGTTAGCTAAAAATAACTTTTCTGCCCAGGTGTCTAGAGATTTTATAAAATACTTATTTCTTATATCTTTTTCAAATCCTTATTTAGTAAAATTAACTAATTCATAGTCTATTCTGATTCCTCTAATTATATTTAACGCATCAGCCGTAAATATCTTTTCAGGTGGATAGTCTTCTCTTGCAACTAGTCCACTAGCAATATCACTCTCCTCTTCTTCAGGCGGTTCAGGTGGTGGTGAGGAAATATCAATATCACCTAGTCGTTTTTGTTGTTGTTGTTCTCGTTGTTGTACAGCAGTTACTATATCACCAGGGAGTGTTTTTTAAAGATTTTTTGTTTGTTTAGATCTTTCTGCTATTTTTTCGAGTACAGGAAGTAGAGGGGCTTCCTTTCTTGTCCCTGAAAGCGGGACAGCTCCGTATATTGCTCGCTCAGTGGCTGATATTACCCCCTTCGTTGCCGTGGTTATCGGCTTAAAGAACTCTTCAGATCATGCGGCAAATCAGTCTGAAGACTCTGTTTAGCTTGTAGTGTTTCTTGTAGGGAGCCCCGTACTGGTATAAACTTCTTAATTGCAGCTAATCTCTCACGAGCTACTTTGATTGTTAATGCTTCGTTTACCATTATTAAAAGAGCAAAGGAAATTCCAATTAATTGACGATTTCGACGGATTGGAAATCTAAGATTTCAAATGGAAAACCTCTAATTGATTCATTTAGAGAGAATCGACCATTTGACCCGACTGACACCAATAGTCATTTTTGGTCGTTTTTCTCGTTTTTTTGGTTATTTTTTGGTTATTTTTGGTCATATTTGTGATATTTGTAGTTAAAAAAACGCAAAAATGATTTTTAATGATTAAACCTCTAATTGATTCATTTAGAGAGAATCGACCATTTGACCCGACCAAGACCACCTAAAATCAGTCAAAAAAAAGACCATAAAATCAGTCAAAAAACGACTAAAATCAGTCAAAAAACGACAAAAAAAGTATTTCAGTAATTAACAAATAAAAAATTATTTTACTTTAAGGAAGTTATAGTACGCGTTCATTGATATTCAACCGCTATTGTTTGTTGACTAAAACAACCTTTACAGTTGAGCGGCACTTGTTGAGTAAGAATTTTACATGTATGGATTTGTAGATCAAATCGCAACTTATACAACTGAGGTATCCGAGGGGTAATTGTCATTTTGTTGGATTAGCGCTCTTATATTCTTGATGTTAAAATTAACCTCGCGTTTGACCTCGTATTCTCGCCCCAGTTCCCTCCTTATTCGCTCCACGATGGTAAATAATGGGACATATACACTGACGTCATTACAGATACAAGGGAGTCACGGATAGAATTATTTATTCGTTTTATCAGTGCGCATGTTTTCGGCAGCACGTATTTTTATTCAAAACACCGAATTCGATGTCTTGAAATTCCGAAATAATTTGATCACAATTTAAATTATCTGATAATTGTATTTCTTTAGATTTCAAATTTGATATTTCAGTTATGATCCCATTGATATTTTCAGAGTTCATATTATATATAATAAAAATATATTTCTAATATGGCATTGATATATTTTTCAAAATAATTGAGGGTCATAATACCACCGTTGACATCGTTCATTGTATACAATCCATTCATTGTCTTATATATGTAACCCCTGGACTCACTGTTGGTGTTATATAGAATAGTGCAAAACCTGAATCAGACATATGAAAATTGAATTATTTGTCCATTTTTTGGGAAATCGCAGATCGATAAATTCCCTCTGCTACATTTTGTAACGAGGGTATACAAATATCAAAATATTTTCCGGATTTTTTTTTATAGATTGAAATACTATTTGCTCGTTAGTTGTTGTATTGGATGATTTTACAGGTCATGCATTTTTTGAATGTTTTCCAATCTTTCCTCGTTTGGAATTCTCACAATGTGTAACAGCTTCTAGATTAACCAATTTGTTATTCTGAGGATTGGAATCAATGTGTGATCAATCGATTATGACATTCGAACACAAAGCGATGATTATGATATTTCTTATTCCCAGCACCAAACATCAAATACCCCATATTAGTTACAAACCCAACTGGTTTGTTTGGTCTACTGTGTCTGATAATACCATCACGAGACGCTTCATAATCACTGATCACTTGGTTCATTTATATACTATACTAGTGTTTGTCAAATTCATTATTAGGTCAAATGATAACATTACTTTGGAATCTTCCAATGTAATCTTGAGGTGTTTTTATAACTCTGTCAGTGACTCTGAGAGAGTCAGAGTCATTGATGGAGTGTTTGATTCTCTTATGATAATAGCGCTTCAACTCTCTGTATCGCTTACCACCGCAACCGAGACACAACTGCGATTTTCCTCTCACACCGACCCCACATCGAAGGCAGGGTAAGTAACCAAGACTTCCACGTCGTTCGCTTTGTAAATGATACCCACAGAACTCCTTTTTACACGATTTGTTACACGGGGTTACCGATCCTATCATGAGCCATTCCAACGATTCATTATATAATATATTTTTTATTTAAATATTTGTTTTAATTATAGCAATGGAAGAGTTCGAGAGATTATCAAAAATTACGCCTTGGAAAAATGTTAAATTCAATCTCGATAGAGTCTCAGTAGCACCAAAGGGTCTAATAAATGACCAAACCATGATAAGTAAAATTCGTGATTGTTTTAATGAATTCAAGCGTGATGGAGCATCTCACTGTTGGTCGACATTTCGAATTGATGGTAGAGTTGATGCTACCATGACTGTTGAAAGCGTAGCAGTGATAATCTCACATCTTGACAAGAAAAAATATATTTTTAGAGTGAAATTCATTATCCGATCAGACACGGGAGATTGGATTATCAGAAACAAATTTGAACCGATCTTGAAGGATAAAAGAACCGTCGTTGTGAACCGAGATTCCAAACCAGAAATTCTGACTGGAATTGACAAACCTTACTACGAGAGATCTTATTCTGTAACAGCAGTTGGTTACGGAATCTATCCGTTAAATGATAAACCTAGTATTGAAAAACTAAAACCAATGAAATTGTCGTCAAGAATAAATTGTGTAGCAGAACGAATAATAGAACACTTCACAAATGCGTCGCGTGGAAACAAATTGACCGATCTAAGACGCAAAAAAATAACGTATGGGAACTAACAGTGAAGAAGCGCGGGGCAACAATTCAGGATATAACCAAATTGGAAACATCATTAAGATTCCCAATAACCGTAACGACGATAACCGAAGAAGTATTGCACTGATTGATAAAATCAAAAGAATTAGGTTGCAGTATCTTTTTATTTTCTGTTATTCTAAGAGCTTTAAATTGTTTGTCTTCGGCTGTTTTATACAACGTTAAAGAGATATACTAATTTGGTATATTATGGATTCTAACAGACATATATCGAACCATTTACTCTTTTAAATAAGAAGGTATCTGAATGGTCTGTATTCGTGAAATCCCAGTATACTTAACAAATATCCATTGGAATTTTTACAAATATTTTTTTCAGGAAAGGTCTAGTAATTGAAAAACTTCTTGCAAAGTTATGACCATTAAATAAACATTGATTTTCATTATCTTGTTTAATTAGTCTTTGTGCCTTTCATTACTGATTATGTTTAAATTTGCGTATTCTTACGTGTGTAAGCATATTATTAAAAGCTTTTATGATTTCTAAAATACTTTGGAATCTGTTGATCAAGTACCGAAGTCTTGGTCAATATTACTGGTCTGCAGCTAAAATTATATCAAACTGTAATAACTTTGGGTCACTGAGAACGAAAATGATGCTTACAATTGTTGACTCTAGTTCTAAAGATATAATACTGGTCAGTCAATGCGACCCTTGACATAGAAACAGCAGAGGATAAGTGAGTTATAAAGGAAAAGGGATCCATTTAAACCAGAAATGACTAAACTACATCTTGGACTGGATATATTAATTAATCTATGACAGAATTTGTACCGTTCTTGCACTTTTGGCAAAACAATGAATGACGCAATCTGCAGCAAGTATTGCGTCATACATGCTATGAATTGTATCATATTATTCCTAGAAGTCTTAGATAATGCAGCTTATATCAATCTGCTGGAAAATTGCCCTATGTCAGCTCTAGAACAAATTGCTCAACATCAGTGTCGTGCTCTTATTTGTCGGTGTTTGATTTTGCAAAGTAACACATTTCTCTATAACCAAAGTGAGCATAGATGCATAGTACGTGCGATAAGACTGCAATTAACTTCTGGTATGTTTGTGGTGAAGTGTTTTTTGCATCACGAAAGCACAGCAAATTCACAATAGTTAAAAAAGCCTAGCATATTGTTTTTGCCTGGAAATTTGGAGGTCAGAACAAGAGGTGGTCCACACACATATGCTGCAACACTTGTGCAACAAATCTTCGCCAATGGTTGAACAGGAAAAATGAAGTATATGCCTTTTGCAGTCCCAATGATTTGATGAGAGCCAATATATCATATCAGCAATTGTTACATCTGCATGGTGTTTCAAGCTGTAAAAGGTGTATCAAAGAATAAAACGTGGACTGAATTATCCAAACAGACCAGCAGCTATAACTCAGTACCCTACAGAGAAGGACTGTCATTTCCTGATGCACCAGGGTGATTCTCACTTGTCAGAGCAGGACGAGGAAGAGGATACAACTTCTAGTCGTAAACCATCAATGTCACAGGACCCATATTTTCTCCCATCCACCTCGTCTGACCCACACATTATAACACCAGGTAAAATTAATTTCCTTGTCAGGGATTTGGAACCAGCCAAGAGTACGGCGGAGCTGTTGAGCTCCAGTCTACAGCAGAGTAATCTCCTGGCAGGTGATGTTAGGGTTTCCATGTTACGTGACCGTCCTCGTTCATGATCCAGATAGGTGGAGATTGTTCACTGAGTCGTCGAACACAAGTCTTATATATGTCTTTTGCTACATAATGGCAAGCTTTTCCCATCAGCTTAGTCATGCAGTCCATATGAAGGAAACCAATGAAAACAAGAAACAACTTTTTGAGGTGAATAATTTATGGCCAACATCATGTGACACCGTTGTGGCAGTTTGAATGTTCTTGCTTTTTTTGGTTGACCTGCAGATTGGATTCACAATGTACTGCTGTTTTCGCTGAGAATGGGATTGTCGTACGAGAAATTTCCACTACATCAAGAGAGATTGGCCATTCCGACAGTAAATGGAGCCTGAGAGGAAAAGTGTTTAGCATTCACCACATGTTGAATTAAGGAAGATTGTGTTACTATCCTTGCACATCAAGCTGGTCTCAGGAAAAACTTAGTCAAGGTCATGGACACAAACAGCGTTCCAGTACCTCTCAGACGAATTCCCAAGGTTATGTGAAGCTAAGATAAAGGAAGATGTCTATGTTGGTCCTCAGATTCGTAAATTTATTCGAGATGACACATTTGACCGTTCATTGCGTGGCAACGAAAAGGCGGCATAGAAAGCCTTCCAGTTCGTGGCCAAACCTTTTCTCAAAAACTAACAAGGCATACAACTACAGGGAGTCGTGGCAATCCTCCTTAGGGCATACACAAACCTTGGTTTTGACATGTTACTAAAGATACATGTTTTACACTTTCATCTAGATTTTTCCCACCGAACTGCGGAGCATGGCGAATGATTTCACCAGGACATTGTAACATCGGAGAAACGCTATCAGGCAAAAGGAGCCCATCAATGCTTGCAGACTACTGCTGGACAGTGATAAGAGATGCTAGATTTAATGAATACAAGAGACAGTCCAAGAAGCACTGAGTAGACACTAAATGAGGATTAAAATATCTATTTAAATATACATAATAATTATTTGCCTTTTGCATCAAAATTAGTTTTATTCTTATAACCCATTTGCTGTTTATTTTATTATAAAGTTTTATATAAATAGGACAGGTGAAATACTGTTAAGTAAAGCAACCATCAAGATATGGGGAAAAAAACTATGTTTACAGTATATGATTAAATTGTTTATTTTTTACACAATATACATAAATGTAAAATGTAAAAATTTAAATATCTGGATAACAGTAGACAACCAGTTGTTTTGTCATAATTTAATTCTGCACATTAAAATCCATAATAAATGGCACATTTTATCTGAAGCAGACCACGTTTAAAAACGATAGAATATTGTAATTTATTAAATAAATTCACTTCCATTATATTTAACTAAAGTTTGCTTCCATAACTAAATTCACTTGTATTTTATATCATAAATTGTTTTATTTAAATGTCGTAAATGTTGCAAATTGCCCTCCCGTGTACGTCCAAGTTGTCCAAGTCGCTCACTTTTACGTTACTCGGATATCTCACATCTCTCCACGTGATTGTGCCTTGGCTCGACCAGTGATGGTATGCCAGAAAGCTCGTTTGTAGCTTCCTGTGAGTCGGTGGTTCTTCCCAGGTTATTCCTCCATCAAATCTGTTGGCCGCCAGGTACAGACTATCATCTGCAGAAATATGGCGTTAAGCACTACAAAACCTAACCCACTCGTGTATCTAAACCTTTTTGTATGTGGATATCATGCCGCCCCTTCCCGGCATATAATAATAATACTAACAATAATAATAATAATAATAATAATAATAATAATAAGAAGAAGAAGAAGAAGAAGAAGAAGAAGAAGAAGAAGAAGAAGAATGAGGACTTCTTCTTCTTGCAAAGAAAGAAGAAGAGGAAAAAGAAGAAGAATGAGGACTTTGTATAGCGCCTAACTTTTAGAAGCTATAAGCGCTTTTCAACATGTATAATGATATGACTCCAAAATACAAAACACCCTGAAATTAGAAAACATAAAAAAATGCTGAAAATATTTAAGGTAGGAAACGGTCTTTTAGTTTGTTGATGTAGTCGAAAAAGGTGAGTTTTAAGAGCACTGTTGAAAGGGATCACTGTGTAGTTATGTCTAATTTCCATGGGCAACTCATTCCACGTTACTGGTCCCTGGTATGCAATAGAACGTTGTCCATGTGACTTCGTTTTCATGGTGGGAATAATGAAGATATAATTGTCAGAAGAGGAGCGTAAGTTTCTTGATAGTGTCTACACATGAGTGAGACCAAAAGGTATGTCCGTCAGGGAAACGTAGCACAGAGAACAATTTTGTATTTAAAACTGGATTGAATGGATAACCGGTGTAGGGTACAGAGCAGCGGGGCGGCGTGCACTGATCGTGGTACTCTAAAGATGATCTGAATAGCTGTCTTTTAACCAATAGTGTTAGACCGTTTATTTTAAGAGGTAGTTGCAGTGATTTGCTCAGACAAAAAAAAAAACAAAAAAAAAACAACAACAACACTATCTGACTCTTGATTAGCTCGAGAGAAAACGGTCTTGCTTTGATTTATAGCAACATCAACGAGACGAAAATGAACGCCAAGACAGCAACATCGCCATCTTCCTTGTTTAGACCACACATTGTAAACCGTGTTCTGTAAAGTATATTTCATTCTTTATTAAAAACAATTAAGTAACAAGTAACCGGCGGTCTAAGTGGTTAGAGCGTCCGTTATGGATGTGGTAGGTTCGTTGCCCGGCCGAGTCATATCAAAGACATAAAAATAGTACAAGCAGCTGCCTCGCTTGGAGTTCAAGAGGTTAGTTTTAGGACTGGTCGGCCTGGATAATGTAACTGTGGGGGACATGCTGCTACATATCTGTGGCATGATGCCCAAGTGCTAAATAGTCACTTTAAATTGCCACACTGCTGACATCGGAGCGATATTACTGTCAAACATACATTACAAATCAAAATCACACTCATACACCCGCGCGCGAGTAAGTAAATGTCACGTGACAAACTCCATTGATAGGAATGTACAGACACTCCTATGCAAATGAAAAGATTGGGTCGTACCATTGTGGAAGTGATATGCTAGCGCAAAAAACGAAGTTCATGTTACTGACCAGAGTATAGAGATCTTGTAATTCGAGACGTTCGTTACAGTGATGTGTACCAGGTGTAGGCTAATTTTGTTGTAAATCGTTGTCAACTTCTGAAGAAAAAGAAAAATCCCTCAAATACACTTGGATCAGTGCTGCAGCGATTTCAAATAATTAGAATTCTCGTTTGGAAAGATGATAGGAAAGTGCAGGATGTGTACTTACTGGAAGGAATATTTCTTACCCTAATGGTAGACCCTCGCAGTCACTCTACTGGGTATTTCGGGACTTTACAACCGAGTCAGGAAACAGTTTTAGTTTGCAACATTTTTTAATTAAAATTGAGTCATATGGGGATGGAAAAGGAATAAATGCAACACAAAACAATTGACTAGGACCGCTGTATCTTTAATTTGCCACTGTGAAATGTGTTTTGTTTGTTAACAGCGACAAGTTAAATCAAACTGGAAATCTAAGTCCGACTTTCATGAAACCTTATAGCTCACACCACACTTTTGTCCAGATAAGTAAAATTGGTCTTGAAAAGATGAGGAAATTCAGAATGTCGGTTAAGATCTTACATACCTCGAGCTGTGGTAAACAATACGTTGAGACTCTGAACTCGTAGGTCAGGGGCTCAGTACTCACCAGACCAGCCTCAGCTGAATGCAGTGGACTGCCGTATCAGTGTCTTGGCTGTATTGGACTGTTGCTTCTGTGGTTTGGATATAGTGTACTGTTGTTTCTGGCCTGGATGCAGTCCGATAAATCTCTCCCCCTCTTTGTTGATAGTGCTGGACGAAATCGTAACTGGTAAAGTGCTATGCCTAATAAAGTGGAGAAAGCTCAATCATAATTCATCCAACGACAATTCTAAGTAACTTTAATATTTGTAGCAACTCATATATTAATGAGAAAATAGCAGTTCTTATAATTGATCTAGAATATCAGGTAGATAATGCTAGAGAGCAGATATTAAACAAGAATTGCCACAATTCACCTCAATTTTTATTCAGCGTTAAATGCATGATTTAATATAGCAGAAAAAATGCATATAATTTGCTATGATACAGTTGAATTGATGTGGTTAACTATTTTTCGCATAGTATATCAGCTTATCACGTGATTTGATATATTTACCATTTCCGTATTATAAATAGTCAAAGGTCAGTGTTTAATATGATGAAATTTTTAAAGACAAAGGTTAGTGTTAAATTAGGCCAATGAATCAGCCCTTCACCTGTGATGATATTGATGTTGGGGTTACGGGCTGATTTCACCTATTCATTATAATATAAGCTGCTATTATCGGCATATACTGTTGGATGCATACATTGGTGTACATTTTGTACACTAATCGGTATTTGTTGTGGCTGTGCAGTTACCGTCAGGTGAAGAGCTTTTCTGGTGACATGTAGATTATATGTCTTGAGCAAATCATATATCTGGTGACTTGTAAATCCCCCCCCCCCCCAGAATAGCACAACCATCTGTTCTGTGGCCATTTTAAATTTTGCGCTATTACCAATTACCGGTATGTGTATAATGTGTACGCAGATTTTTTTCCGGAATAATTTGCATGCAGCAAAATTGCACATTTTAATATTTTAATAAACAAATGAAATCAGACCCACACTATTGTTCATCAGTATCAACACTGATTTGTTTTGTTGTCACATACCTACCAACTCTTACAATTTTGCGGTAAGTCTTGCGAAGAAAACCCACTAAAATTACGGAGTTATTGAACGATAGCAACAAGTAGGGAAATATGAACTTTTTTTTTTGTTCCGGATATTTTTTTCTTTTACAGGTTCGTTCCGGATCTGAAATTTTTTAAAATATTTATTAGCCTCTGTGTTCGAGTTCGGAGTTATATCTTTGATTACATTTTGGTTGGGAACCAGACTAACTTTACAGTGGTACCTCAGATGCTTTAAACTACTCTATTTTGTTCGTGAGAAACGCTCATCTGATCTAGACTTAATTTTTCCTTTTGTCATCCGGTCGTCTGAAATGTTTTCCAAACGAAAATGCGCCAAATGTGGAGAGGACAACTAACCTCGTAGAAAGCTGAAATTGTTGTTGCATAAGTATGAAATAGATTACTCGGATACATAGTCATGCCTAGAAAAAGGTGTCCGTTACATTTATTGTACTACCTTCAAGTCTGCCTCAGCGGGAAAGACAGAAAATTAAACCCATGATAGGTTCCTTAGAGAAAGCTAAATCAAAGAAATCGAATAAAAAGGCTCTGTCTAGATGTCAGACACCATTGGTTAGAAATGACTGGAAAGAAAGTAAAAAAATCAGTTACAGAGAGGAAAAGGTTATAAGTGTGTGTAAGGCTTTGCATTCCCAGAGGGCAAAGATTTATTGCTTATTTGTAGACCTCATAATTCCATTATTTAACAAGTACAACTTAATCATGCAACATGAGGAGCCTATGATCCACAAATTTAGATAAAACATGCTTGAATTATTAAAGCAATTGCTTATCATATTTGTAAAGGCTACAGAAATTGCACACTCTAAGGATCTTATTGATATTGATTTTCATGACTAAGAAACAAAAGTCAGATGATAAGCATATAGTAGGTTCAGAAACTAGAAAATACTTGGCTGAAAATAAGTTGTATGAAAGTGGCCTTTGTGAATTCTATAAGGATGTAAGGGACTATTACACAACTGTTTGTGATTACATTGTTAAGAGGTTTCCCTTAAATAATGAACTTTTGAAACACAGTGCATTTGCTGATGTGTCAAAAAGAATGATGAGTGATTTTAGCAGTATGATGTATTTCCCATCAAGGTTTATGGGTATGAAACCCAAAGAAACCATCTGGCAAGATAATTTGGAAGCAAAGTTTTTGAATTATCAAGTAGATAATAATAATAATAATAATAATGAGGACTTCGTATAGCGCCTAATCTTTCAAAGCTCTAAGCTCTTTACACCATCAATAATGATATGACTACACTACAGAACAACAAATGACAAAAGCAATGAAATTGGAAAACATAAAAACATGCTGAAAACATATAAGATACAAAACATGATTAGGTTGCTAAGTTTGTCCCTGCAGTTGAAACAGGTGAGTCATGAGAGCACTCTTAAAAGGGACCACTGTGTCTTTGTGTCTAATTTCAATGGGCAATTCGTTCTATGCCGCTGGGCCCTGGTATGCAAACAAACGTTGTCCATATGACTTTGTTTTCACCTTGGGAACAATGAGTATACGATTATCAGAAGAAGAGCGTATGGATCTAGCTGGTGTACACATGGGTGAGGCTGGATAGGTATGTTGGACTGGAGTCTGTCATTGAAATATAGCACAGAGAACAAATTTTGTGTTTGATTCTGTATTGAATTGATAGCCAGTGTAGGGTACAGAGCAGTGGTGAGGTGTGCTCTAGTCGAGGTACTCTAAAGATGATCCGTGCAGCTGTGTTTTGAACTTTTTGAAGTTTCTGGAGTAAATATTGTGATGAACCAGACAGAATTGAATTACAATAGTCCAGTATTGAAAGTATTAATGAACACACAAGTGTTTAGTGGCATCAACTGAAAGATATTTATGAATGGAACTGATGCGTCTCAATTCAAGATATGCAGCCTTGCATATGTTCATGACATGTTGGTGCAATGTGAGAGTACTGTCTAGAGTAACGCCTAGGTTTTGCACTGACTGAGAGAATTTAATGTTGGTGTTGCTGGTATTTATTGTCTGAGGTAAAGGATGTGAATGAGAAAGTCTTTGTGTTGTGATCAGAATAGCCTCAGTTTTATCATCATTCATCTGCAGCTTGTTGCATGTCATCCATGATTTCACATCAGAAATGCACTTCTCTTCTCCATGGATGGTAGCTGAATTGAATACTGAGATCTTAAACACTCAATGAGTTGAAAAGCAATGGGATCTTATTAGTAAACTCAAGGATGCTAATGGCCAATTCAGATAAAAATTGTTGTCTAGCTTCATGAAGAATATACTTATTGTTCCTCATTTAAACGCATGTTGTGAGATGGTGTTCTCATTTGTTACAGCAAAATAAACCCCACTCAGAATCCAGATCATCTATGTCAGTTGATACCTTGGAAGGACTACTAGTCATGAAAGTGAAGTGGGGAAAATGCTTCAAAACGACCAGAAGTTTTTAACAAAGTGCAGGAGTACCCTGTACCAGTCACATCAGAAGTAATTTATTGTAATTTACAACATGGATATAAACTGTAATGGTTATTACAATTTTACTTGTTGCCAGAACATACGTTTTCACACCTTACTGAAATTTGGTCTAACTTACTGAAAAATTTTGACTTACTCTTCAGGGTTGGCAGGTCTGGACTGACTCAACAGTTGATTTATCTGAGTAGTGTCTGAGGTATTGTAAACGCTTAGCTATGCATATTTGGACACAAATATTTGATCTGGGACGCAGAAAATCACCCATGCAGGAGTCCTCCATATGCATGCAAATAGCTTGGCGGCAAATTAAACGATTTGCCAGTCCAACTTAAAGAACCTACTGAGTGAGAGTATGTTGATTACTTTATCATTTTAGCTGTGCTGATAATTACAATGACTGAATTCAGTGGTTAAAATACCTCGTTATGTGCCTGCTATGGTTGAGTACATCAAAAGAACATGTTGCAATAGCTTCAACTAGCAGCTTGGGTGGGAAAATGTGCTGAAATATACAATAACTGAATTCAGAGACAGAAAGATCCCGAGATGTACATGTGGTTGTTATTAGACTACACCAGTACCTTAGCTTTCATTACTGTGTTCATTTCTGATTGTAGCCAAATAAATAGTGCCTGTGACCTTGAAATCAAGACACTTAGAAAAACCTGGACAAAACATCGTTGGTAAATTTGGATAAGTATTTTGGGGTTAAATGGCAAATGAATGATGATTTTAATGCGAGTCAGTGGAGTGCTGAAGTTTCTAGAACTGACTGTTTGGATGGAAAAGTAGCCAAGTGTTAGAAAATGTGTGATACCAAGTGTTTGGAATATGACAAAATTCAGTTTCATCCTGAAGGACTAGAAAGAGTTACACTGCTGTCTGGCTATTCTGCGCATCTAAGGTCACCATTATTGGTGCAAAACCCGTACCGAATTCAATTGATGAAAATAAAATTCTGCAATGTTTTCCAATTGAAAGCGGCAATTGTCACCATAATATTATATTCAGAATAATACTGAGTTTGGACAAATGGGATATCACCCTCATGTTTCCACAACTTGAGATATGGCAGCCTATTCTGCGCTTGGCTTTGAAAAGATTTTATCTTTATGCTTCAGGCTATGAAATGAAATACATTACTTTGGACTTTTTCTGACTTTTTTAAGCAAACACTTGAATTTTCAACTTAGACGACACATGATCCAATGTTTACAGAAATGACGTATTGTTGTGCAGAATAACCAGACGCGCCGAATAGGCTGACACGGTTGTACATGTCAGTGTTATAAAGAATGTGGAAATTAAACTTGAAATGTTGGAACATTTCATTATTATGACTTTTGCAGAATTATTTGTGAATTATTCTTGGATTATTTTTGGGATGTGATTCTTAAAACTAAGATTTTTTTCCCCCGATTTTTACATCTTTTACCAGGGAAATAAATTACTTGTTAAATTTTACAAAGCTTATTGTTTTTACTTTTTCTGTGTTACTGTTTCATAGAGCCTAAACATGTACCAAGTGTCCAGTATGATGGCATTCTAAGTCAAATGTTAGTGTTGACTAGTAATATGATATTCTGACAGTCTAACTGCCATCTATAGTCATCAGTCAGTTTAACTCTTAACCATTGCTGCTCTTGCAGTTGTGCAGTTTTCAATGGGAGCTATTTTGTTTCTTCGCAATGTACCTCTGAAGTCAAGGAAGTGATAATGATGAAGATGCTTGCAGATGTTTGATACAGTATGTGCACATCTAAAGCTATGCCAGGCTCTATACTCTATAACCCAAAATATACCTATGAATTGTAACTAAAATAAGGGAATTGAATGTTCTTTTTACAATATCTATGTATACAAGATCATTTCTAAATGAAGATTATAACCAGTGAGGAAAACCTTTGAAACTTTTTCTTTAAAACCTTAACCTAATGCAAAATGCAAAAATTGTAGAGCACTACCTTATAGAAATATTTAAAAATAGCATCTAATAAGTGATATATGTTGAAGATGAAAGGGAAAATAAGCCTCTTAAAAAGTGTTATTAATAGGTAAAGAAAAATAAAATTGAATTTTCAGTATCTTTTGAATAAAAGATGGATACAATTCCGTTTATTGTTCATCACTTGTTAATTTTAGTGTCTTGTAATTGCTGTGATCATCTAAAATTGAAAAACAAAATCCAAGAATTGCATCAACATGAGTGATGGCAACAAGCCATTTCGCTGCAATGGGTTTGAAACTGAAGTTTTTGAAATTAGCGGTAGATAAGGTTCTACATGTAGTTTACAAACGTTATCATTGAACATAATGCTTTCATCATTGCTGCATGAGTTTTGAACACTGAATATTTTAAATTATATGTTTCTAATAGCAATACATGTTATTTTGTTACACATTACTGAAAACTGGTCAGAAATGCAGGGAAAAAAATGAATTCTCTTACTGAGACTTTGTTTCATGTTAGGCATGGCAGGTCTGCAGTAAATAACACTTTTTTTAATGGGACATAAACAGTTATATTAGATGCTTACACCTACATGACGTTTGTTTCTTAATTGTACATGCATCAGCCATTTATCATCATTAGTTTTGTAACTAAAAATTCTTGCTAGTGTGTGTAAGATTTATTTTGTGTCAGATCTCAGTTTTAATTAGAATGGCAAAATTTGCTTATTGCAGGATGGGTTGCTACCAGGGGAGAATGTTACCTTGCTGTGGAGACTGCTATGACCTGGGGTGATGCTAGAACAAGCTGTATGAAGTAAGCTTTCTTGCTGTCAAGATATAATAAAACCTGTTAATTTGCATGTTAAACAGTTGTGGTGCCACATTCCCTTTGAAAATATCATGAACAATTCTTGAATTGTTCATGAATTGTTCTAAAACACTTGCTTATCAAACATTAAAAAAATGCATACAAACATTTCATGTACAGTTCATGAACATTAAATGGCCAATTTTTCCATAAACAGTGTTCTTTACTTTTGTAGAGCATTAGTTCAATGACAGATCATGAACATTTAAACAGCAAACAACTAATATTGCAGAACAGTTCATGAACTTTAGTTCTTGAAAATTAGGCCAAAGTTCATCATCCATTCATGAAGTGTTCGTGTGCAATTTATGAATATTTCTTGAAGATGTTCTACAACAATTCATAAATAATCAGAGAAAAGAAATATTGTGACATAACTATTTTCTTGTTTTGTTTTTACTTGATTTTATGACCACTACCATTTCACATGAAAGAACAATCACTTAGGACTTCGACATTTTCATTGTTACATAAAAGCTTGGAAATCTACTAATGAGAACCACAGGCCAGCAGTAATCATGAAATACCTTTTTTATGATGATACTTTCAAACAGTTTACCTTCCGTTCCCATAATGGCTACATGATTTGGTTTCCCTTAAAATTTAGCGATCACCAAATTTTCTTGTCTGTCTCTCTAACTCTCTCTCATGTGTAATTGAGTGTATATTATATGCAGCAGTGTTAAGCCTGAAGCCTAAAATTAAATATATTTCTAATAATATCTGATGTATGCTACTCTTAGAAAAATGTATTCTGTAAAATATTATCTGTTAAGTATTATTGTTTTATTAATCAATATTGATAATTTGACAAGAAGACTTGAATTGAGAATGTAGTTGTGCAGATGCATTATATTTTTTAGCATAAAAAATAAATGTACATAAATATTTTAATTAGAATGAGCAGTATATGTCATTTTGTTTTCTCTTATGTATTTATACCTTACTAAGTATGATTATTTTCTTTTAAAGAATATCAAGATAGTTTAGTGTCTTTAAATTTGGTCAATTATTTTCCTAAAACCTATTCTATTTTATAACTTATATAAATTGTCAAAAAACATTTTGTCCTACATATATATGTATAATCTTACAAACTATCTACTTGTTGTTTGTTGACAAAGAACTTGTTCAAATTATTGTTAAGTTTGGCTAAATTGTTTTCCAAGTTGGGTCCAGTTGTTTTTCAGTTGGGACGAATTTTCTTGTTTTCAGCCAAATTTTGGATGAGTTGTGTTTTGGCCAAATTGACTATAATCTGGGATAAATTGTTTAACTTTCCCATCCCTGAACTTTCTCGATCCCACAACATCAATCCACTTTTTTCCTGGTTAGCAGGGTTTTTTGGATAAAGAAAGATCCTTTATGCTCCATCATCGATCTTTTGGTTACTTCCATATGCAACACAGTGCACTATATTTTGCTTTACAGAAGCATGGCTGTAAGATCTATCTATTTTAAACCAGATCTTTTGATGTAGATAAAATCAGGTTGCAGGTTGGATCAGGCCCATTGGTCATGGGTTGCACATGCCTGGCTTGTGTTAATAAACTCTTTTTATTTTATGTAGTTTTTGTTCTGTGACTCGGCTCAAAATAAATATAAAAGGCTAGTACCTTCTTCTTGTCTTAAATTACAGCATTTGATGCTATGGTGTGACTGATTATACAGTATCTATTGGGGACTATTTCTGAATATATCCTAATATATCAATTTCCAAGCAATATTCCATTAGACAAATGGCTGGTCGTGCTAAAGAAAATGTTTTTCATTGGTTAGTTTGCTAGTGCATGAGCAGAAGGTGAAAAACTGGAATTTTTTATATATTTTTAAAATTTTTTTGCTTAATGGACCCATAATTTGCATATGGAGAAGACTCTTTATTCAAAATGTCCACCTTACCCAACTTTATTGCACAGATTCAGCTGTCTGTGTGCGTTTTAGACTGGTCTGTCATAGATCTGAGGCCATAAAGTCTAAAATTTGTAGTCCACTATAGGCGATTTTTGGGTGAAAACAAAACTGGGCCAAAAACTTTTTCCCTCTGTATTTTGTAGTGCAACTAAAATGTCCAGGTTATTTGCTATCATTGTAGAGCTACATCTGTCTACCTTTCTATGATACCACCCACTGTAGTGTATCATATATGATCTTGGCTCTACGGACTTTAGAAGTAGGTTACTACCTCATTCCCCGTAAAGTCATCGCTAGGGGTTAATGTGTTAACATCTCCAAAAAGAGGTACATTCAGTTGGCAAGATTATTTGCTGGCAGTATTAACTGACTTACCAACTTGACCATTACTTTATTAATCAGCACAGTGTAATAAAACATACAGCTGTTTGAAATATCAACAGAAAGGACAGTCAGCAAAGATTAACTTTATACCCATTTGATGATATTAACATACAGCTGTTGGAAACATCAACAGAGCGGACAGCCAGGAAAGGTTAATGTGATGATATTGATCCAGTGGGACCAGAAAGAACAATTCAGAATGTGGTGAAACATGCAAACCAATAGGACCAGGAAGAACAATTCAGAATGTGGTGAAGCATGCAAACCAATTAGACCGGGAAGAAAAATTCAGAATGTGGTGAAACATGCAAACCAATAGGACCAGGAAAAACAATTCAGAATGTGGTGAAACATACAAACCATTGGGACCAGGCATAACAATTCAGAATGTAGTAAAACATGCAAACCAATGGGACCAGCAAGAACAATTCAGGATGTGGTGAAACATGCAAACCAATGGGACCAGGCAGAACAATTTAGAATGTGGTGAAACATGCAAACCAATGGGACCAGCAAGAACAATTCAGAATATGCAAACCAATGGGACCCGGCAGAACAATTCAGAATGTGGTGAAACATACAAACCATTGGGACCAGGCATAACAATTCAGAATGTAGTAAAACATGCAAACCAATGGGACCAGCAAGAATAATTCAGAATGCGGTAAAACATGCGAACCAATGGGACCAGGCAGAACAATTCAGAATGTGGTGAAACATGCAAACCAATTGGACCAGGAAGAACAATTCAGAGATATGCAAACCAATGGGACCTGGCAAAACAATTCAGAATGTGGTGAAACATGCAAACCAATCGGACCAGGAAGAACAATTCAGAATGTGGTGAAACATACAAACCATTGGGACCAGGCATAACAATTCAGAATGTAGTAAAACATGCAAACCAATGGGACCAGCAAGAACAATTCAGAACGTGGTGAAACATGCAAACCAATTGGACCAGGAAGAACAATTTAGAATGGTGAAACATGCAAACCAATGGGACCAGCAAGAACAATTCAGAATATGCAAACCAATGGGACCCGGCAGAACAATTCAGAATGTGGTGAAACATACAAACCATTGGGACCAGGCATAACAATTCAGAATGTAGTAAAACATGCAAACCAATGGGACCAGCAAGAATAATTCAGAATGTGGTAAAACATGCAAACCAATGGGACCAGGCAGAACAATTCAGAATGTGGTGAAACATGCAAACCAATCGGACCAGGAAGAACAATTCAGATCGTGGTGAAACATACAAACCATTGGGACCAGGCATAACAATTCAGAATGTAGTAAAACATGCAAACCAATGGGACCAGCAAGAACAATTCAGAATGTGGTGAAACATGCAAACCAATTGGACCAGGAAGAACAATTTAGAATGGTGAAACATGCAAACCAATGGGACCAGCAAGAACAATTCAGAATATGCAAACCAATGGGACCCGGCAGAACAATTCAGAATGTGGTGAAACATACAAACCATTGGGACCAGGCATAACAATTCAGAATGTAGTAAAACATGCAAACCAATGGGACCAGCAAGAATAATTCAGAATGTGGTAAAACATGCAAACCAATGGGACCAGGCAGAACAATTCAGAATGTGGTGAAACATGCAAACCAATCGGACCAGGAAGAACAATTCAGAATGTGGTGAAACATACAAACCATTGGGACCAGGCATAACAATTCAGAATGTAGTAAAACATGCAAACCAATGGGACCAGCAAGAACAATTCAGAATGTGGTGAAACATGCAAACCAATTGGACCAGGAAGAACAATTCAGAGATATGCAAACCAATGGGACCAGGCAAAACGATTCAGAATGTGGTGAAACATGCAAACCAATCGGACCAGGAAGAACAATTCAGAATGTGGTGAAACATACAAACCATTGGGACCAGGCATAACAATTCAGAATGTAGTAAAACATGCAAACCAATGGGACCAGCAAGAACAATTCAGAATGTGGTGAAACATGCAAACCAATTGGACCAGGAAGAACAATTTAGAATGGTGAAACATGCAAACCAATGGGACCAGCAAGAACAATTCAGAATATGCAAACCAATGGGACCCGGCAGAACAATTCAGAATGTGGTGAAACATACAAACCATTGGGACCAGGCATAACAATTCAGAATGTAGTAAAACATGCAAACCAATGGGACCAGCAAGAATAATTCAGAATGTGGTAAAACATGCAAACCAATGGGACCAGGCAGAACAATTCAGAATGTGGTGAAACATGCAAACCAATTGGACCAGGAAGAACGATTCAGAGATATGCAAACCAGTGGGACCTGGCAGAACAATTCAGAATGTGGTGAAACTTGCAAACCAATCGGACCAGGAAGAACAATTCAGAATAATTATGTAAACCAATCGGACCAGGCAGAACAGTTCAGAATGTGGTGAAACATGTAAACCAGTGGGACCAGGCAGAACAATTCAGAATGTGGTGAAGCATGCAAACCAATCGGACCAGGAAGAACAATTCAGAATCTGGTGAAACATGAAAACCAATGGGACCAGGCAGAACAATTCAGAATGTGGTGAAACATGAAAACCAATGGGACCAGGCAGAACAATTTAGAATGTGGTGAAACATGAAAACCAGTGGGACCAGGCAGAACAATTCAGAATGTGGTGAAACATGAAAACCAATGGGACCAGGCAGAACAATTCAGAATGTGGTGAAACATACAAAATAAGCAGTTGAATATCAAAAACATCTTGAGGAAAGTAAAAGGTCAAAATATATTGTAGCTGTAAATGCTTATAGCTTTTTCCCTATTTTTATATGGTTGTATGTTTTGCTATAGTCTACAGCAAATCTAATCATAGAACTTGGTAAAGATGCGGTACCACTAAAGCAGTGTATTTGTCAGCAGTGTAAGTTGGAGATAGTATGAATGTCATTTCTTTACTGAATACCCTTTTCTTCCACAAACATTTAAGACAGACATTTTTCAGGATAATGGTTTATATAGTACTGTCTTTAGTATAATGAGTTGAATATTCATACACAGTGGGGATTGTTATTATGATAACAAGTAATTTTTTTTATAACCATCAACAAATAAATTTGATATTTCAATGATAAATTGAATAAATGAGTGATGCAAATGTTTAATTTATACTCTGGATCTAGCTAGAAATGAAAATTGAGTCAGGGAGCTTATCCCTTCCAGTGAAAGTGTACAAGATGTATGTGGTTCTTTTTATAAATATTAGAGGAATGTAATGAATACTTGACTGTAGGGCTGGTAAATTGTAGTGTCATTTTTTTTCCCTGTTATGTCTAAAAATTTACCCTATGTACCTATGTATATGGGGTAATGATTACCGTATGAATGATGCGTTTTATGTGGCTTTATATCTAATTTGTGTGTTATATTGAAGAGATGTACCAGTATATACAAAAATCATTCCACTTTTTGGGTGATAATCCTGTCACTAGATGTTACTTCATTAAACTGAATATAATTATGTTTGTCATAGTGTACATGTTATGAGGGTTTTAAGCCTGTAATTGTTACCTTGAACCCATTTTATTAACAAGCTTGTGGCAAATACCTGTGTAAAGAGTGACTTGGGCTTCCTGTTTGATTCATTCAAGACGAACAGGTAAGAGAGGCAAAACCAACTGATAATTGATAACATACTTGATGTTAAGTGAAGTTGAACTTGTATGCTTCTCTGAATGGTAGAAATTGAACACAGATACCTTGTCAGGGGGTGAATCTATTCAGCCCATTTTTGAGTCTGTAGTAAACAAGTCAGCACCAGAGTGGATTTAATGAGCCTTGGTCATTTGTGTTTGATTTATGTACCTAATTTTATCACTGCAAATTTGCAATTTATGTACTGTTGACGTCCATCCTTTTCATGGCACACAGCATTTTTTTTTGGGGGGGGGGGGGGGCTAAGTTGAGTAAGGTGTAAAAACATCACATTTAATTTTAAATAGGAGTAAGGCTATTGCCAGGGTTGTGACGTGCAGTAGAGGAGGGGATATACAAGATCTTAAATGAGTGCTTTTGAGTACTGTTACAAGTTTAGGTTCTAATAGATGGTAACAACTGAGAAAGAGTGAATACATCAAACTTTGTTAAAATTAAAAAAAAAATTATTTCCCTGGAAAAAGATTGTAAAAATGGACTAAAAAACTTACAGTTTTAAGAATCAAATCCAAAAATAATCCAAGAACAATTCACAAATTAAATTACAAAAATCCTGGTAATCAAATGTTCTAATAGACTCAAGTTCAAGTCCTGTTGGAAATCCAAGATGGAGGATGGTGGGATGGTCTGTTATCTAATACATTGTATTTGTCCATACATCTGTTAGCATAATTTGTTCTTGCTACTCCTTTAAAGACTACTATTAAGATTGTATGAAAGTTGACATCAGCAGCTGGCTTGTCCTATATGAAAATGGCACCATATGGACATCAGCAGCCATCTTGTAAATAATAACACTTTTCATCCAGAAAAGACAGATATATTGAGGTGTTATTTTCAATGAAAGACTTCCTAGAACTTCTATTTGGTCCTAAATAAAATGGCGCTGATCTGAAGACTTAAATGAAAATGGTGCAGCTCAAACTGCAAATATGGCTACCACAGAGGCCATCTTAAAGTCTTGTTGTCACTGAAGAAATGGTTGAATCAGCATAGGGTTTAAAGACACAGGCATCATAAGATATCTGTTTAGTTATCAATGAAAATGGTGGTGATCTGACTTGTTTACCACTGTAGCCATCATGAAAGTTGCTATGGCTGCCTAGTCATATTAACACTTTGCTTTCGCCAGAAGACTTGTGATGTCTAGCAGGTCTGAATATATCTGGCTAGTCATATTAATATTTTGCTTTCATCCGAAGACTTGTGATGTCTAGCTGGTCTGAATATGGCTGACTAGTCATATTAACACTTTGCTTTCACCAGAAAACTTGTAATGTCAAGCTAGTCTAAATATGGCTGGCTAGTCACATTAACATTTTGCTTTTATCAGATGACTTGCGATGTTTAGCTGGTCTGAATATGGCTGGCTAATCATATAAACACTTTGCTTTAACCAGAAGGCTTGTGATGTCAAGCTGATCTAAATATGGCTGGCTAGTCACATTAACATTTTGCTTTTATCAGATGACTTGTGATGTCTAGCTGGTCTGAATATGGCTGGCTAATCATATTAACACTTTACTTTAACCAAAAGGCTTGTGATGTCTAGCTGATCTGAATATGGCTGGCTAGTCATATTAACATTTTGCTTTCATCAGAAGACTTTTGATGTCTAGTAGCTTGTCTGAATATGGCTGGCTAGTCATCTTGAAAATATTGCTATTGTTATTTAACTAAAATGGAAATGGCCTTATCTTGAATTACTGCAGATTCTTTTTTTTTACACTTAATTACTTTGTCTTTTTAACTTGCTCAAGTTAGGACAGTTTCCAATTCAAAGTTGCTTTTCTCATGGGCAGAATGTGAAAATGGGGCATAATTGGTACAGTTTTTTGTGCATACAAAATAAGAAGTTGTAAGATCAGGTCCATTAAATTAAGGTAGATAAGTTTAATGGAACCATGCATATTTTTCCTTTAGCCTAATAGTTGTCTTGTTTATTTATAATTTGAGGCACATTTCCTAGGCATTGTTAATATCTCATTTATATCTTGATTGGTGAACCATATTTAAAAACTGATCAATGTATTTTTTTTATCAAACAGTCATATTTCCTCTGAAGTTGGAGAAAATTCTACAAATAAGTTTGCTTTCAAATTAATGAACTATCATTTCTATCTTTTGAAAGAGCAAGCATAGACTTGATTTTATTAATTACATGGATGAAAACCACCAATTGAATAACCTCAATAATTTTCTTTGGTGGATGGAATTTGAAGTGCATTTTCATACCCATGATCCTAGTTTGCCTTCCTCGGATTTAAGACATGCATGGTAAATAAAATATGAAATGGGCCATTGCATGATCATTTTAGTGAGAGAATTTTATTTTTTATCTTTTATTTTTAAAAAACATTCATCAATTTGTGATGCTTCTTTTTCAGCGCCAACGGTAGTGAGCTTGTTCAGGCTAACGATGTTCAGTATGCAGAGATTGTAAGACCCAATGCTCCAACCAGTCATCCAGATCATCTCTTCTGGATAGGTATGTTGCTTAATAGCAAACTTTCTTTCTTTCTTAGAAAATATCAGCCAGACCTCTTTAGTAAAATATCTGACTTAATGATATCATCAATCTTATGTTTTAAAAAAATCCTATTGCACTGGTTTTAAAATTAGGTTAGGTTTTTCAATTTGTATAAATGTTGTATATACATGTATTTAATTTGATTTTTTTGGGAGAAATATTTTTACCTGGTGGAGAAAAGGTCATGAGTTGGCAATGAGAAACAGGTATGGTTGGTTGACCAGAAACATATACTTTTTGTTGCCTACTAATAGTGTATAGAAAGGGATTTGTGAAGCTAAATTACCTTACCTAAGAATGCATTACCTTACCTAACAATGCTGCTAATGATATATTGAAATTGGATTTGTGAAGCTAAATTACCTGTCTCTTTGATAATACTAATGATGTATAGAGATAGATTTATAAATTTAAATTACCTGTCCCATTGATATTACTAACCTCTCATAGATACTACTAATGGTGTATAGAAAGGCATTAGTGAAACTAAATCACCTCTCAGTGATACTACTAAATGAACTGGTGTATAGAAAGGCATTAGTGAAGCTAAATTAGGAATTTATTTATTTCAGCAGCATCTCAGAAGCCACTGGATATATTGGGTTTGGAAGATGGAAATAGAATGGGCATTTTTAATCTCAACTGGAATACTATTCCAGAGCAAAGTTCCAGAGTATTGGAAACTTTTTTTGAATAATTCCTTATTTAGTTTGGGAATTGTATACTGTTTTGTAGACATTGATCGCAGGTGGGGTTTATTACCAGGTAGCCTATACTGGAGTAGGGATTGTAAATATTCAGGAGTAGCGGCAGAGGGGGAGAATCCTACAACTTTTAGAAGCGTTGATTTAGCAAACTGAGGCCTCCTCGAAATGCTTAATAGAAGCCTCCATTAGGTAAAAAAGATGACGCCAACGTTGTTATAATTTCACCCCCTCTGCTGCTATGGATTTAACAATTTATGTAGTTAACAATGAGTTATGAGTTATTCAGCAAAACAAAATTTAAAAAAAAACAACGCCATTTTGGTTGTCACCACTATGTAGTTAACGATGAGGTAACAGACCAACTCTTTTTGCGTAAAAAAAACGACGCCATTATGTCAAACAGCTCTCTCAAAAGAGACAACACACAGGATACAATTTTCATATATCAAGGGAGATAAATCCTTTATGGATAAGTCCATATGACAGAGTTATGTCGCGTGATTGAAATGTAGTCCAATTACTGTCTATTACGATTAATTATCCGTTATGATGAAAACTGTTAGCTAACAGCTGTATTTTTTTTTTAGTGGTTTATTCTAATATTAGGTCTCATTTAAATACTGTGAAACACCATTGACAAGTATTGGAGGAAATAAAATAACACACGGTGTGGATTGACGCTGCTGTATTAGTCACCTTATATACCATATGAAAAGTATTAAGCTTGGGGCTTTCAAAGGCCAATCCGACCAATCAAAACTAACCCACGCCATTGACACGACGGCGTGGTTGTCTTTTGTCAATCGTGCAACCGGGTTAATTTCGTGGGTTGCTTTTGATTGGTCGGATTGCCGTAGAAAATCCGCCCCGTCGTTTCATGTTTGTATTGTCTAGTGCTGTCCCTATGCCTACAATCTGCCAAACACTTGATGGAGATTACCGGCATTGTACATGTAGTGATATCCCAAGCATATCTTCTGGGCGGTCTAATATGGCATTTGTCACGCTAGGCCTCCCGCTGGAGATTTATGTTTCGGGCCCCCTTGGGCTTGCTTGGATGCGAAGGCAACCAAGGAGTTCCAAAGATGTGTTGTCATATATGTAACCTCTGGGTCTCTTTCACGTTATTTGACGCGAAAGGGGTTTCCGAATGGGGTTTTTATTTTTTTCTTCAAATTAGAGATAAAATATATTATAATAATAATGGATATCCAAGATGTAAATAATATAATTGCTGAAATTTCAAATTTGAAAAATCGCGGAATAGTATTATCTGAAAATCTAGACTGTGAACGCATTATATCGGAATATGAGCATATCGATGATCAATCAAAACGAGGTCGTTATGTTTTACCTAAAATGTATTCTCTGATAAAAAGAATACAAAAATCAATTAATGCCTCGTTGTATCATAACAATGTTAATGTATTCATACAGTTATTTAGTATCGTTGAATCAATTAGACAGAAATTAGGGCAACAGTACCAGATTAGATCCGAGATAGCCTCTAAAGTTCGTAACATTAAAAAATTGATAAATGAAGAATCCCATAACCCCCCACGCGACCGCAATGACTGATCATACCTTCAAGGGGCATACATACATACATACATACACACACACACACACACACATACATATACATGAATGAAATTCTTATAGGTGGGGGGGATTCTTTTTTTTCCCCAGTAAAGTCATGCAATACAACAAAGATTTTCACGATTTCATATTTGAAATTTCAGTGGGGTTTTACAATAATGATCGAAGAAGCATTAACGACTAAATTAGCATGAGAGAGATTGAATGCTATTAAAAAGTTTATTCCAATCCGCGACTCCCTACGTGAAAAATTGCAGCAGCGACAGTCTTCAGACTGATTTTACAGAAAGCTCTGAACAACTTTTTTCCCCTATAACTACAACAACGAAACAGATAGTGTCAACAATCTCCGAACAAGGAAAAAAACAAGAAGAGACTTTTCTTCCAGTGATAACAAAGATAGAAAAAAAATCTAAACAAACAAAAAAATCTTTACAAACACTTCCTGTCGATATAATAACTGCTACAAGACAACAAAAACAACAAGAGCAAGAACTTCAAGAAGAAATTGAATGATTAGGTGATATTGATACTCTCCTGCGGGTTATTCCCCCCGAGGTTGAACAACAAGAACAACAAGGCGCTGTTGCAAGAGAAGACTATTCTCCCAAAAATATATTTACGGATGATGCGTTAAATATAATTAGAGAAATCAAAACAGACTCTGAATTGTCCGATTTTACTAAAGAAAATTTTACAAAAAATATTAGAGATAGCTATTTAAAAGACGACGAGTCTGGAAAGTTTATAAAAGACAAAAACACCTGGGCAAATAAGGTGTTTTTAGCAAACCGCAGTGAAACTAAAATAACTAAAGAAATACGCGAAGATTATAATACTTTTCTAGCTATGGTAAGGGGAGTTACACAACCACCACCAGGTTATACAGCAGACCCAATCCCCGGTGAAATACAAATAATGGCAGAAGCTGATTCTGAAAAAGGTGCAACGGGTATCACTAAAAAAACAGGTAGTGGTTTAAATGTCAGCTGTCATGGTAATGTTCTTAGTGATATATCACAATTAGAAGTACTCGTAGGAGGGAAACGGGCAGGAAATAACTCACCGGAAATAATTAATGAAGCAGCTGATATCTGCAGGAGGTTATTTCAGGGTGGTATCATGGATATTGCAACATATCGAGATTTCATTGTCAAATTAGCAGAAAATCATCATGGTTATTATAGTGATTAAACTCGAAGAGTTTTCAATCGAACAACAATTCAACACCAGTATTTTTTATAAGAATGATCATACACTACAACCATGATAAACCAACAAGCGTGTATCTGGTAAACTCACAATTGCCAGAATACCGAGCATACTATGGAGATGGTCTCGGAGATACTATAATGGGATTATTTGCAAGAATGGCTCCAAAAGTAGCTCTGATAGCAAAACAAATATCAATGAAAGCCATTTGATGTTATTAAAGATAAGGGTATTAATTTCGTTGGTGATCTTGCCCGGAAGGCGTTTTCAGCCGCGAAAGATAAATTAACAGCGTTAGTTCAATGGCGAAAGAAACCACAAATGACTTCACAGTCATCACCGTTACCATCTACGTCAGTGATGCCTGCAAGTGTTAGTAAAATAATAAATAACGCAGTAGATGAAAAACTAGCATCATTGGCGACTTCGTTGTTGAAATCCGAAGGATTTTCCAATATCAGAGTTTTCGATCAGGATAATATAACGGCAAATACCATAGCGGGAAGTGGTTTAAAAAAACCATGACAACAATTTAGACCGGCAGATATATTATAAAAAATGTTCAAACGGGTACCTGATAGCGCATTTGATATGGATGCCCCAGTACTTAAAGATGATTCTGTACGTGATTATCAATTTTGTTCTTATCACACAGTGCAACCTGATCTTAGATCACGAATTGAACTTCAAGTTCATGATACCAGTAAATACTTTTTGCCATGTGAAGTCTTTATTGAAGTCGAAGGTGTTCGCAAAGGATATTACTGATAACGCCGAACACGTCCAGTATTCTAGAGTAAAAGCAACACAAGCTACTGCAGTTAATCCAGCACCTGCCGGGTATGTAAGACCAGCTGCTGATTTTGATGTCATAAATAATATTCCTAATTACAACCTAGGATTTGCAACACGAGTAGCAACGTTGCAGGGACAACATCGACGGTTTTCATGTGTGATTCCGTTGCATCACATATTTGGATTTTGTAGAAACGTCAGAAAAGTTATTTATGGAGCAAAGCATACGGTAGCATTAGTGAGAAAGGGTGCTGATGATAATGCAATCTGGCGCGGTGCTGGAGTTGCCGCCGGTAAAGCCGTTTTATCAAAACTATCACTATGGATGCCAGTGTTGACTCCCTCGCTGTTAACAGAAGGACGATTACTATCATTTATGGATCAAGGAGGAAAGTCATTGTTGAGTTGGTTATCAGTGTCCACAGATACGATGGATTCTAATGGTACACTTACATGGCATCTAGCATCAAAACAAGGTATTTCAGCTCCACGTCACATATTTGTTGTGCTACAGAATACTGCGCGATTAAATAATCAAGAATGTTCCCATATGATATTTGATCAAATTGGATGTAATGAAGTCTCACTGAGAATAAATGGACAGCAAGAACCATCAGAGGATATACAACTCGACTATAACAACAATTATATTGCACGTGCGTATCATCGGTTGTTGTCGTATATGGGACGTGATCAAAATGTCAATACCGGTCTACAAATATAACAGTTGAATTTTAAAAATCTGTATCCGATTTATTACTTTTCTCTGGAACATCTTGATTTAACAAGACAATCCGTCGTTGATATACACTTTCGAGCTCGTGTAACCCGTCCTGGTGGTATTGCTAATTATAGAGCGGTTGCTGTCATTCTCAGTGATAAATCAATGTTACTCGAAGGTGTTGGTGGACGAATGAGAATCATTGATGCGCCGGTGGAAAATCTTTGAGTGAAAACTCTATAGCAATTAGATCAATCTGTGTTTGTATAATGTCGTATAGTAATATCAATGTCACGTTGACACCTGGTCAGTTAAAAAAATTACAATCCAAATCAGCTAAGCAATGTGGAACCACAATAACTCTGAAACCTAATCAAATGAATGGCGGGGCAAATAAATTATCGCTGACAACTTGTCAACTGAAACATTTCAATGACGCACTTGTAGCAAAAAAGGTGTTCAGATTACTCTCTCTGCGAAAGCGATCAGCAACATGATAAAAACCAGTGGTATATTCCCGCTGTTAGGGTTGATTCCAGGGTTGATTGCCGCAGCGGCCCCAGCGGTGGCAAAGGCGGCGGGATTAGGAGCCGTTAGTACAGCGGCAGAAATGGCACTAAAGAAAGCAACCGGTGGATCCGCTCGCGGATCTAAGTTTAAAAAAAGGGAAAGGGTCTAAGACTACCCGGAACTCCACACACGTGGTACAAAGGCGGATCCATTCACAGATCGTGCTTGAGAATCCCAGGGATGGTTTACTAGTTTGAGAACTTATGGTTCCCATGTCTAATTTTGATTTGATTGATGCCGCTAAAAATCTCCTGATTAGAAGCTTCAGAGGTGTTTTTATGAAAGATCAGTTGCCAGCACAACCAAATGATGTTGAAACCGGTATTATTAATCTAGATAACAGCTCCGGACCTGGAACCCATTGGGTTGCATATGCAATTGATCCACGTGGGATTATTTATTTTGACTCATATGGATTAGTGCCTCCGAAGGAATTTATGCGTTATATTGAAAACTCAAATAGTTTTCCTCGTTGGTATTCTACGTTACCAACACAAACGATGATTGACCCACCAATATGTGGCAGCGAAGTACTAAATGTCCTTGATGCTATTTCAAAGGAATCAAAGATTCCTCAATCAAAACCACCCCATGTAGTTGTGAATGAATATACTAGCAGTCGCTGGATTTAGACAGAGAAAAGATTTCTACAATAACAGTGATTGATATTTGGGGACGACCTTTATCATTGGGAAAACCCGAACCTGATGGAGTTGAAATCCTTGATAAAATCAAGGGTGTAAAAAAACTAATTGAAGATGAAATAGCTGAAACGTTGAACTTAGCAAGTGTTGATCCCGGTGAAATAGTTGTATTTCAAGATCGTCAGGGTAAATTGAAAACTAGTAATGTTTCTCTTGATGATATTTTAGTTAAATGACGAGACGCAACAGAGAATACTATGGCCCTATTTTCCGATCAAGGTAAACTCGAACCGGGTGTCCTTATTTCAATAATTACAGATAAATTTTTATCACTCGATAACAATTATGCATCTGTTACGAATTCATTAAAAACATATGATGATAAATTTAATCAGCTTCAACAAGATATCATTGATGTTGTAAATAACTTCTTTGGCGTTCCACGTGTAACCACACCAAAACTCACAGAGATAAAAATTCTATGTTGGAATTTGCAGCATTTCAATCCCGATATGAAGAGCATATAAAACAGTTTTCAATACTTCATTATAGATAAATTTCTTGGAACCACATTCGATAAAATAGACTTAAAACTACCTGATATTAAGAAATCCATCGATGAGATGAAAAACTTCATCGAGGCAGTGAAAGTTGATGCAGCGAGGATGATAAGCGTCATTGAAAAAACAAAAATTCCTCATGAGAAAACCAACAATATCGTATACACGATTCAGCATGGATCATTTGCGTGGACTCCTACAGACAATATACTAAGTATCACTGCAACCGTCAAGGGTATTTATCGATTAACAATAGTATCACCGATTCAATTCAATATTTCATCGAGTAGTTCATCTGGAGTTAATAATACGATATCAACAATCATCGACAAGGATATATCTGAAAAGTTCACGATAACACCCACTGATAGTAATTTAGCCAGGGTTTCAACAGCGTGGTATGTAGACTTCGTAGCAGATTTGAGTAAATAATTAAACTGATTTTCAGTTTCAATTAAAAACACTAACGCGTTAAAAAATAAAATGACAACAGCGATGATTTCATCATCGACGATACCGTCGGTATCTCAGTATCGCTATGATCAGGTCAAAGAATTCCAATCTAAACTCAAAGCGTTCACCGAGGAATATCAAATAAAAATAAAAAAATACCGACGAAGAATAACCGCGGTTGATGTTACCGTGTACTTGGTATCTGGAGCAATCATTGCTGCTGGAATAATACTATCTTCAGTTACAATGATTGCTCCAGTCGTTGTTCCAATCTGTATATCCACGATGGCTACAATCGCTGGTATATTAACCGGGGTCACAAAAAAATTATCATCGTGTAGCCAGAGTAAACTACACGATTATGTAATTAAATTTCATATTGCATCTGCCGCATACTCACAATTATCATCAATGATATCATCGTCATTGGATGATACAACAATATCAGATAGCGAGTTTTCGGCGATGGTTCAATTGTACGAGTCAACGATGTTAAAATCAGAAAATGTAACCAATTTCAACAGTGATAATAATAATAATGACAACACTGCAGGAACTACTTCAACAAATAGTAGAAAATACAACACCGGTGAGGACAAGCATGATATCAATAACATCAACGAATCCTGAATTTAGCGTGAATTTCCCAACTCCGATTCCAGTGAAGGAAATCGCGCTGGCAAAACTACGGGTGTATCACAGTTGGCCTAATAGTAGATCAGTAGCATTTAGTGGTCAACAACCGAATAATTCTTTAGTGTTTGCGTGGAAAAATCACGAAGACGGATCTCCAGACTGGAACATTGTATTGTTGCCAACAGGGTCATACCAAATTGAACAAATCAATAACGAATGAGCGCATAAAATTAAATCAATTACTGGGAAAGAATCGAAAATCGCTATAACAGTTCACGAGCCGACGCTATCATCTGCGATCGAGATTAATTCTCCCGGGTATGTTGTAGATATTTATAACAGTTCAATCAGATCAGTATTAGGATGGCCTGAAGTACTACTTAGACGAGAAATTGTTATACTGCCTGAACCACAAAAATCCAATTATATTACAACCAGTAGATCATATCATGATTTTAAACTTGAAATATTCAAAGGGATTCCTATAAATAATTTTTTAACAGATAGTATTATTTACAAGGAATATTATTATTTACAAGGAAGGCAACTGGCATTTTCAAATGAAGGGGGGAGGAGGGTACAGATATTTCCTCCGTTATATCTCGAAAAAAATTTGATAAATTTAAACAAGAATATAAAAATCATTTAGATAAATTACGGCAGAGTTTTCAAGATTTATCCCAAGCGGTGAAATACATAGAAATATTAAATCAAATGATACACGATATAGAATTACATCACACACGACTTATTCAAGCAGTATTAAATGCTGAAGATGGTAAAAATAGAATAGACTTTGCAAAATACTATAAGATATGCATAGAAGATATTCCAACATATAAAATTCCTGGGTATGACATCAATGAATTAAAAAAAATCTCTCAGTGATGCCATCGATATTGAATTCAAAAGAATCCACGATGATTGGAAGGAATTATCACAACCACAAATAACAATCCTCAAACATGATAATGACCCAAACGGCGGCGGTAGACATATCGCTCCGAACAACGTTAATATATCCTCGGTGATTGCACTAAATTTAGTATGTGATGTTATTGAAGGAAGCTATCAAATATATCTTGAGCAATTAAATCAAGCTCAGCAGGGATATATTCTATATTCATTTGCACCAACGGCTCCTCCAGGATTTCTAATTATTGAGTATCCAACTAATCCAGTCTTTATGCGATGTCATAATGATTCGCTAGCAAGAATTAATTTCAAACTCACTGACCAATCTAATAATTTAATTGATCTGCGAAGTGAAGTTTTGCAAATTAGTCTGTTTGTAAAGTCCTAGGACTTTCAATCATAGCGATTTTCATCGTAAAAGAATTGTTGACCCGAAGCAGCAACGACAAATATCGAAATATTTTCCAGCCGCATTCATTGATTGAAATATTTTTTCTTCGTTAGTTTCTGTATCAAATGATTTCACACTCTTTGCTTGTTTTGCGTGTTTATCTCCCTTAATACCATAGTTAGACATAAACAAATCGAATCCTATTATTTAAACATTTTGAAAAAGAAGACTGATAAATTCCCTCTGCTACTTTTTGTACTGAGGGTTTTCAATTATCAAAATATTTACCGGCTGCAGTCATAGACTGAAATATAATTTCCTTGTTAGTTGTCATATTATATGATTTTACTGATCTCGCATTTTTTGAGTTTTTTCCACTTTCCCCAGATGCAGTATTCTCATGCTGTGTAACAGCTCGTAAATTAATCAAAGAATTATCAGTCTTGTTATTATTTATATGATCAATAACAAGACCATCTCCGATCAATCCCTTATACACTTCATACACGAAACGATGATTATAATAATTTTTCTTTCCAGTACAAAACGTCAAATATCCCATATTACTCACAACACCAACAGATTTCTTCAATCTGCAGTGTCAAACAACACCATCGTGAGAAGCTTCGTAATTAACAAGCATGGAGTGAGGTCTGAATTCTTGGCTCATTTGTATACATAATATTTTGTTTGTTTAATTTATTATTTGCTTTAATTATAAACCTCTCAGTATAGTCTTGAGGGGTCTTTATGACGTTGGCAACGTCAGGGTCAATGACGGTATTTTTTTATTCGTTTGTCATAGTAGCGTTTTAGTTCGCTGTATCGTTTGCCACCACAATTGAGACATAATTGTGATTTTCCCCTAACGCCCATCCCACATTGGAGGCATGGGAGAGGGCCAAAAGAATCGTTGCGAACGCTCTGTAAATGATACCCACAGAATTCGCTTCTGCATGATTTGTTACACAGGGTTGTTGATCCAATCATAAGCCATTTGCAGTGATTAATTATATATAAATTTCTTATTTAAATACTTGTTTTAATTATTACATGGAAGAATTCGAGAGATTATTGAAAATTACGCTTTGGAAAAATATTAAATTAAATCTCGATAGAACCCTCAAAGATGTGCCAAAACGGGCAATAAATGATAACAGCTTGATAAAATAAATTCGTGACTTTGCTGTTGAATTCAAGCATGATGGAGCATCTCATAGCTGGTCAGCATTTTGAATTGATGGCGTTGTTGATGCCACCATGAACGACGAAATCTCAGCTACGATAATATCACAACTTGACAGTAAAAAGTATTTTTTTAGAGTGAAATTCATTGTCAATTTAGAATCAGGTGATTGGATTATACAAGACAAATTTGAACCAATTCTCAAAGACAAGAAAATAGTCGTTGTTAGCCGTGATTCTAAGCCGGGTCTGTTAACTGGAATTGACAAACCATACTATGAACGAGCATACCCTGAAACAGCAGTTGTTTATGGGATATATCCGTTAAATGAAAAACCTGATATAGGAAAACTAGCGCCGATGAAATACTCGTCGCCGGCAAACTGACTGATTTATGGCGTAGCAAAATAGCTCAATGGGGTTTAACAGTCAAAGAGCGCGGAGCAACTATTAGCGATATAGCAAAATTAGAAACATCACTGAGATTCCCAATAACCGTTATGACGATAACCGGAAAAGTATTGTATGAATCAAAATATAACAAAAATGGAGCCCTAATTAAAATTATTGATCATAACGAACACGCATGGACATCCGCGGTCACAATATTTCCAGGGAACAGAACAGTAAAGTATATACCTGATGAGTTTTTCGAAGAAGATGAAGAGAAACTATTTGATGCTATTGCGCATTTGAGTAAAAACGAGCCCGTGTCAGTGTGGTTACCTCGCAGCACTGAAAACGACAGTTACTTTTGATCAGTTTGTAAGACCAAATGGTGAATTATACCGCACTGAAGCGTTGCACAGCAAAATGAAAAAAAACAGCTAATGGTTTTTTAACGATGGGCGACGAAGCAGCCAATGATGAAATCATCAACAACGATGAACAATTACTGACAAACTGCTTTACGATTCCATCGGTTGCAGCTCAATTTGTGAGAAAGAAAAACGCATGGAAACCAACACGAACTGAATTCTTGCCAGATATTAAGTTTAGTTGTCTCAAATTTAATCATGGCGGTTTATGGAACCAAAAATACGACCCTGGAACCACAGGTTCCTCGAGTATCATTTCAGTTGATATGGTTGCTTGTTATTCAGCTAGTTTTCTTGGCCGCTGAGTATTTTAAACGATTTGGGCACCCCGTACATGAAATGACTCGTGTTGCAATTAATGGACCATTACCCGACTTTGATTTAACCGGTTTTGCTCGTGTAGTATCATTTGAATTCACTGCAGGACTTCATGGCTGTTGTTATATTTGGATTGGTAGACACATGTCTGAAAAGAAGTGGCTGCCAATAGCATTGTTACGATTCATGATTGATAAAAAAATGTTAATTTCGTTGACAGTCAGTGAAGCAATTATATCATATCTGAAACAAACTAATGTCTGGTTACCACAACCGGAACGTCTTGATAGTATAATTGACAAATCCAGAAAACATATTGATGCCGACGAAGAATATATCATTGAGTGGTCCAAACGGGTATTTAATCAACGAAACAGTGAAGCAAAAGATCTCAGCAGAAGAATAATTGGAAAATTCACTCAGGGAGGGAAAAAATGTGACTATGAAAGATATTCTTCAAGGTTGATTATAGATAACACCGAATATGACTTTGTAATCGCAAATGCAGTTTCTAAAAACATGTGGATCACAAGGACGCTTTCTTGTCTGATGGAACAAAATTGGGTACAGTTGTTACTTACAGTGATGGTTACAGTTCTCCGTATACACATTTGAGGTCGTCTGTGCTGGGTTATGCTTGTATCAATTTATTTTCAATGAATTTTACATTGATTCATTTTACATTGACAAAAAGTACATCACCGAGGTGGCTAAATTCACTAGCAGTAGCGAAGCTACTGACGAAGAGCGCTGGGGTACATGGAGAATTTAAAAGGAAACACTGCGTGATTATTCTGAATCAGCAGACGTTGAGATTAAAAACAGTTACTTACAAGGAGATAATTTATCAGAACGTTCTAATGCACCACCGATATCTGATCCAATTTGTAGATATAAAACAGTTTATTTAAACAGCTGTGGCGGGTCAGGAAAGATGACTCGGGCAATTGAATTATATCATGGGCGAGCAAATATGATTGTGCTGACACCAACCCATAGATTAGCGAGAGAGATAAAACAACGAAACGTTGAAGCTTGTACTTATCACAGCTTTTTTCGATACAAGGGCGATGAATGGACCCCTGAAAGAATGGGTGAGAAATTCATTCCTGGGGTTATTATTTGGGATGAGATATGTACTGTTTCGGTGGATGTATTAAAAATGTTTCTTGATTGGTTGCTGCGCGCGAATACAGCAGTGATAATGTGTGGAGATCATGGCCAACCACCACCATTTGTCGGTGGGAGTCCACATGATTGGTTGAAAGGGTTTGTTGACTATTATGAAGAAATCGATACAGACTATAGAGCACTTGATGAACAATTATGTGAAGTCAAGAAATTAATTAGATTACAACCGGATAAAATCCAATGTGAAATAATCAGAGAAATAATTCCTGAAACTCCCATGGAGGAATTTTGGGAAGCATGGATACCAAATGATTTTGTAGTGGCAAGTAGAAAGATAGTCAGAAACACACTTCAGAGAAAGTTGTTTGAATTACACAAAGAAAAATTTCCAACACTTCAACGCCGCTGTGTTATAGACCCTCGGATACACGGCGGCAGAATATTGAAGTTGAAATTCCAGGCCGGTTGACAGAGTCAGGACCAGAAAAACAAATTCTAGTGTTAAATGATATTGTGCTGGTTGATATCAGTGTTGTTGAAGATGCATTGCATGCTGATAAATCGCCATGGACGCTGGGTTATGTAACAACAATACATTCCTCGCAGGGATTAACCATCACGGATACAATTGTTTGGATAGTTGATAATCGCATCGAGTGGTCAAATTTAGTCTATCTTGCAGTATCCAGAGTACGGCGAATAAATCAGCTTCGAAGAATTGATTTCAACGACGACACAACAATGGATGATATTGATGTTAAAATCATTAATAAAAAAACTCTCCGGATATAAACAACAAGACCAAAAAAAGCAACTAGAATTTGATATTGATGCCGAATTAATAATTGCACTGAAACAACAACAGAATAATCACTGCGCGAGTTGCAATTGTATAATGCGTTGGCAGTATTCGGATAAAGATCCTTGACAATTTACCGTAGACAGAAAAAATAAAAGTCTCGGTCATGTCCGAAACAATGTGATGTTGACTTGTCTTCAGTGCAACAGACGCAACGGCGCTAGTTAAGACCATGCGGTGGCAATTGAGTATCGTCAGGAATCACTTGTAGTTGTTCGTGTGTAAACCCCCGCTGAGGGGAAGTTGAATCCAATCTATAGATTGACTGTCTACCAGTTGATCGTGTTATGGTAGATATTTTATGCGTAGTGACACTCCAAATAGGATCAGTAGCCCTTTTTTTACCACCTTCAAGCTCTCCTGGTTCATATAAATATCTCACGGTGACATTGCCGAGAATTGGCTGAGAAACGCTAGCGTTTCGTGGTTGTGATATATACTTTCTTTTTATTGCGTTGTTAGGTTTCATATTGATTGCTTTGGTAATCTCGTTATTTAGCGTTGCAACTACTCCTGGTAACCTTTTGATCCATTCACGAGATCTTTTTTCTTGGATGAATTCTTTCGTGTATTGATATCCAAGTAAACTCTCAGCAAGAGTCCGATTAAATCGTTCAACAATTGCCTGATCGCGATGTAGCGCAGTATGCCCTCGTCTGATGGTGACATAGTGATGTTTCATTGTGGATGCAACCACACCTTGAAATTCCTTGCCAGGATCAACTTGCAATATTTTTGGCCAGCGTAGTGGGCCTCGTCGATAAATCCTTTCAAATGCAGAAGCTACTTCAGTGGCCGACTTTGTTTTTAGCGGTTCTGCTTGTTTGTATCGACTCGCAACATCAACTACGGTTAGCGCGTATTTATAACCGTCATGTGGTAAAAATAATAAATCAGCTTGATGAACTTCATTGGGTAGGATAACATCAAAATGTGAGAAGTTGATTTGTTTAGGACGCGGTAAATAGATTTGCCATATAGCCTGTTTGGATAACCAATTAGCCGCAGTGGCCCTTTTCACTTTTGCGGCACTGGCGAGTTTACTGATTGCAGCGCTACCCCTCCAGTATCCTCTCGGAGAATAATAAATAGATGCCATATTATTAATTACTAGCACCCATCATCAATTTGCCTTTCATAGCTGATTTTACCAACCATGAAGCAAATTTTTCTTTGAAAGATTTATCAGGAATAGCATTTAACGCATGAATTAATTTCACATCCGCAAGATGTCTGTGCTGCAAATTGCTGCTTTTATATGCAACATCATGAGCATGACACACCTTATCAATAGCGTTTATTGGTTCTTCACCACGTCGGGGCTGATTTTGATCATCGAGTCTGATATCTAATCGTGTTCCGGTGCCACAGTAGCTATATCCTGGAAGGTGCTTTTCTCCTGGATACTTTGCCCATGGGGTTCCAGGGAGTTTTGGTAACTTGGCTGCAATATCACCTCCTCGTTTTTTTTTAAATCCTTGATATTATCATCCTTGGTTTCACCAAGGGAAACAAATCTAAATTCTTTTATACCACATGTTGCACACCTACCAGTAAGTGCTGATCTGTTATTTTTAGTTGTAATCGTCGTCACATTTGTGCTAGTATGCGTTTTACACTTCACACAATATAGATCCATAATTTTTTATAGTAATATGAATCTAATTGATTTTTCAGCTACTAAAACAAGAGAACCAGTTAAGCATCATGCAGCGCTACCAAACTCTATACGCGCAATTATAATCGGGCCATCTGGATCCGGCAAGACGCAATTATTACTCAATTTAATAATGAGATGGATGAAGTGGGATAAGTTGTATTTAGTTGCTCCTAGTGTAGATGATCAGCGATGCTACGAAGTATTAAAAGACTTTAACGAAAACGCTTTAGAAATTAAAGGTGAGAACATCATTGAGTTTATAACAGATATCAATGATGCACCATCCGTGGATGACCTTGATGGGAGCATTAACAATTTAGTTGTATACGATGATGCAATGTTAGACAATCAAAAAAAACCCAGCTAGGATATTTTCCCGGGGGCGTCACGAAAACACTGACGTGATATATGTCACTCAACGCTACACTCAGATTCCAAAAGTGATCAGAGATAACTGTAATATTCTTGCTGTATTCAACGGTGTTGATACACATACGCTACGAAATATTTGGCAGACATGGTGCTCCGATATGGACTTTAATCAATTTCAAAATTTCTTTAGTCACGCTCAGTCGGTCCCACACGGATTTATAATAATAAATTTGCATGACCCTCGAACACGATATCGTATCGGACTCGATCAAATGTTCGGTTGAAATAATTGATTAACCCAACGCGACAATATCAATGGCATCGTTTTTTTAAAATTTTGTTTTGCTGAATAACTCATAACTCATCGTTAACTACATAAATTGTTAAATCCATAGCAGCATAGGGGGCGAAATTACAACAACGTTGGCGTCATTTGTTTTACCTAATGGAGGCTTCTATTAAGCATTTCGAGTAGGCCTCAGTTTGCTAAATCGACGCCTGGAAATTTTGTAGGATTCACCCCCTCATAACTCATCGTTAACTACATAAATTGTTAAATCCATAGCAGCAGAGGGGGTGAATTACAACGACGTTGGCGTCAATTTTTTTAAATTTTGTTTTGCTGAATGGAGGCTTCTATTAAGCATTTCGAGGAAGCCTCAGTTTGCTAAATCGACGCTTCTAAAAGTTGTAGGATTTGCCCCCTCTGTTGATGGAGCACTATTATTGGATTATCCTGTACATTAATTTGGCTTTTCTTAAACAGATTAGGTAATATTTTTAACCTACCAGCTAAATTTTCTTTGCTTTCTTTCTGGTTTGATATTTGCCTAAATGCTCATTTTTGAAGATTTTCCAAATTTAATATGTTTTTATCATTTGAATTACCCCATACTGTATTACAGTAGTCTAAATAGGGTTGTATCTAACTGTTATAAAATAGTTTTCTTTGCCTTTCTGGGAGAAAATGTCTTATCCTACTGTGAAGCCATAAACTTGAATTGACCTTTTTACTGGTATGTTTGATATGATCAGTCCATGATAGGATATTATCTACCAAAACACCAAGTAGTCTGTCATGACATACCATTTGCAAAGTTTTATCCTTCCATGTCAGACATAGTTCATTGCTATCGAGATTTTTCCTTTTTCTTCTTGTTGAGATAAGTAATATTTTAGTTTTACTAGTATTTACTACCATGCTATTGCATGTGCACCTGTTTTCCAGCTTGTTTAATGCATTCTGTAAAGAAATTTTGAGTTCATGCTTTGTGTTTTGGATGTCTGACAATGTTGTGTCATCTACATAGAGATCTGTAGATGATATTGAGTCTCTTAGTAAAAGTGGTTTTGTTTGTTTGTTTGTTTGATTAGAATTTTTAACGTAGCTTTAACAATTTTTCAGTCATATCGCTACGATGTCTGCATTGAGGCAGTTTATAGTGATGTCTATCACTGAGACATCATGCCGCAGACATGTAGCATGATGTCTCACCCAGTCACATTATCCTGACACCAGGCCGACCAGTCCTAACACTAAGCTCTTAATGCTGAGCGTCAAGCGAGGCAGCTGTTAGTACCATTTTTGTAAGTCTTTGGTATGACTCGGCCGGTGATCGAACCGATGACCTCCCACTTCCAAGGCGGATGCTCTAAGCACTAGGCCACCGGAGCGGTTAGTAAAAGTGGTAGGTCGTTAATAAATAAAATAAATAGTAATGGACCTGGAAGTGAGCCTTGTGGTACTCCATATCTAATTGTTTCAGGTTCAGACAGAACGTTATTTATATAAGCATGTTGTGTTCTCTCACTTAAGTATGAAGTCAACCATCTTACTGTAGATTTTCAGTTTCTTCAAAAGGATTTCATGATCCACCATGTTAAAAGCTTTCCTGAAATCTACAAATACAGTTCCTATTATTTTACCTTGGTCAAGTGCTTGAAGCCATTTATCAGTTAGGGGGATCAAGGCAGTCTCACATGAATGTTTCTGTCTAAAGCCTGATTGATTAGGGTCTAACCGGCAAGTGTTTGGTTAAATATGACATGAACGAGTCATGGACATGTTATTCAATCAATTTTGATAAGTTTGGTAGTATTGCGATTGGTCGGTAGAATGGCATTAGTGAAGCTAAATTACCTCTGTTTCTACCATTACACTGACTCCATTCATGACATTAAACTATTTTTACCAATACGCTGACTCCATTCTTGACATTAAACTATTTTTACCAATACGCGGACTCCATTCATGACATTAAACTATGTTTACCATTACACCGAATCCATTCATGACATTAAACTATGTTTACCATTACTCTAATTCCATTCATTACATTAAACTATTTTTCCCATTAATTCCATTCATTACATTAAACCTTTTTACCATTACATTAAACTATTTTTCCATTACACTGACTCCATTCATGACATAAACTATTTTTACTGTTACATTGACTCCATTCATGACGTAAACTATTTTTACTGTTACATTGACTCCATTCATAGCATTAAACTACTTTTACCAATACACTGACTCCATAAAGTATATTAAATTTTTACCCACTGATTCCATTCATTACATTAAACCTTTTTACCATTACATTAAACTATTTTTCCATTACACTGACTCCATTCATGACATAAACTATTTTTACTGTTACATTGACTCCATTCATGACATAAACTATTTTTACTGTTACATTGACTCCATTCATAGCATTAAACTACTTTTACCAATACACTGACTCCATAAAGTATATTAAATTTTTACCCACTGATTCCATTCATTACATTAAAGTATTTTTACCATTACACTGACTGGACCATTCATTATATTAAACTATCTCAATCTAAGTCTAGAACTTTGGAAATTCCCCATGAATTGCTAGTTCTACTTGTTGTTTACTACACATGTTATATTTTAATTTTAGTAATAGTTATTGTTTTGTTAGGTAATTTTTGTTTTGAGAAAATGCTTATTGTGACTGGAGGTCAGGTGAAAGAGTATACAATCTTGTTTTTCTAGAATTATAATTCATGCTTTAAGATCTTAACAGAATCAATTGCATTATTGTCATGTCTAGAAATTCATTTGGGCTGAAATTTATTTATTCAAATTATTTAATTCAAGTGATTATTCTCTGGAAATACAAAGTACTCTGGAAAAATAACATTCTTGGAATTAGTGACTTGATTTTATGGTGACATTTCAATAAGGATATGTTTTTGGATTGTATTATTGTGATTCAATAAAATAATTTTGGCACATCACCATGACAAAGACCACCACAGGCATATCAACACTTTCAGCATTGGATTTAATTTGTATTACCATTCAAGTTATTCAAAAAGTTAATCATTAAGACTTGTGTTTGTAATTGTTGATTTTTGAGGATTTAATTTGCAATGCTATAAGTTCCTTTCTTAGTTTTACTTTGTATTGTGGGAAATAAATTATTTATTGAATTTTGTAAACCTAGCTGCTTCTCAGTCTTTTCTATTTCTAAAATATTCATATTTTCATTCACATATTATGATCTGTGTCATTGTCAAGCATAAAGCAGACATTGATGATTATTGAATAAATTCTTTAATCGTGAATAATTCTGAAACAAATCTCATTTTCAGAGGGGAAGTTTAGGATCTTAAGAGAATTTAAGACTGCCCTGCTTTTTTATATATAATAGAATGGCTTCATAATAGTTACTTTGCTTTACTAGAGTTATGATCTTTATCCATTTTAAAGATGACTGCACAAAAGAAATCGTACAAATTATGCTTGTTATACAAAAATATTTTGAAACCTAATGAATCTGAGGCATGAAATTTTTGTAGCCATTATGTCTTTAATGGAAAGAATTCAGTCATAGTTAATGGACTCCTCATCCAAGCATTTGTGAAGGATGAGGGGCATTATGGAGTATAGCCGGAGGTTTAGCATGTATACACAGCATATTACTCTGTCATTGGCAGAAACGGCGCTCTTCAAAGAAAAAAACACTTTTTTCCTAAAACACGTGCTTTCACCCGAGGTAGCCTATATAAACAAGCCACCCACATGAGATATTCATAGTTTAAAGAGAAATGTTTTGTTGTCTAATTAAGATAGGGAGGGAAAAACCTCATTCTAATGAAACTCAAACTGAAAACAAAATGGGTGGGTGTATACATGCTCAGCCTCCAGCTTTACTCCAATAATGCCCCTCATCCTTCACAAATACTTGGATGAGGGGTCCATTATTTTCCGTAAAGCCTTCAGCATCACATGTATACATAGCATTTTTAAAGATTGACAACAAAACATTTGCTAAAACATCAATAGTAAAAGTAAGCCTATTTCTGTTAAGTTGTAAATCATAAATTGAAAATTATTTGCTATTAATAACTGCTTCAGCAAAACCCATAATATTAGTCTGAATATCCCTTAGATAAAATTTGTGAAAAGTTTTTACTGATGCCCAGTCTGCTGTTTTTAATATAGTGTGCAAGGAACAGCCTTGTCTGAAAGCAGCTGATGCTGCAGCAGTTCTGTAAGAATGTGCTTTAAATTTAGAAGTGTCAATTCCTGATTGTTCTAAAACCATTTTTAACCATCTTGCAATGGTACTTGATGTCACAGCTCTATAGGAACAATAAGATACCAGAACTTGAGTAGATTTCCGAAGATTTTTAGTTCTGTCAAGATAATGCAGCAAGGTATGCATAGCACAAAGCTTTTCATCATCATAATGTAGTAGTTCCAACTGGAATTTCTTACCTTGCCTTGAAGTTTTCAACAGATCCAAAAAATTGAATACTATTTAATTTGTCATACAAGTCATGTTATGTAAATTCAAAGATTTTAGAGTTTGTGCTCTTGGAGCTGTAGATAATGCAATAAGAGCAATGAGCTTAATTGTTAATAACCTTAAAGATGCAGTTTCCAAAGGAAAAAGGGTACACAGGTAATTTAAGACAATGTTTACATCCCAAGTATCCATATACCTTGGTTTTGGTGGACTTATGTTAAACAATCCCTTCAAGTATCTATTAATCAACAATGGATTTGAACACCATGCATTATGAAACAGTCTCAAAGTAGTAATTAACATTGCCTTGTGAGTATTGACAACACTATATGACTTACCTTCAGTTACCAAAGAATCTAAGTAAGAAAGAACTGTTACCTCAGAGACACAAAAGGGATTAATTTTCCTGATTTTACACCAAAAACACCATTTTTTCCATGCCAAGTTATACTGTTTAGTTGTCCCAGATCTCCATGAATTAATAATGATGTCCACAGCTGTTCTTGGAAGTCCTTGGTTTTGGAGTAATCTCCTGATACAGTCACCACGGTTAAGGATAGGGCCTTCCCTAGAGGATGAATTTGACCATTGTGTGGAAGAGTCAGTATATTTTTGTGTCTTGGAAGTCTAATTGGAAGAGAAATTAAACATGACAAGAGCAAAGGAAACCATGATTATGATGTCCAATGGGGAACAATTAATAGTGCTTTACTAACCTTATCGGCAATAATTTTATTCAATATTTTCCCAAGAAGATTAAACGGGGGGAAAATATAAGGGGTTAAATCATGCCATGAGAATGAAAACGCATCAACTTTAAATGCAACTAGTTCTGGGAACCACGAAGTGAACTTCTTCAACTGACAGTTTAATCTAGATGCAAAAAGATCTATGTCTGGAACAAATGTCTGTGCACACACTCTGTGAAAGATTTCTTTCTTTAGCATCCATTCAGTGGAGTCAGAAAAGTTCCTCGACAGATAATCTGCCTGTACATTATCTTTGCCTGCAATATAGACTGCAGATATGAAAATTTCCCTTTCCAAACACCATTCTCAAATCTGTTTAGCTAGCTGATCCATTTGAATTGATGCCATTCCACCCATCTTATTAATATAAGAGACCACACATATGTTGTCAGACTGAATCTCAATATGTACATTGTTGTGATTTGAATGAAAAGCTTGTAAGGCAAAAGAAATTGCTAATAACTCTAGGTAATTTATTGAAAAAATAGTCTCACTCTTGTCCCATCTACCAGAGACCGACCTGTTTGAATCCAATGCATAAGCTCCCCACCCTGAGAATGATGCATCAGTTTGAATAGTAAAAGCAATGTTGTCTTGTCTAATAGATTTCCCATTCCTGGCAGCCACATTTAGGTACCACCATTTAAGTTCCTGTTTACTTTGAGAGGATAACTGAACTGTACTATCATAAGTTTTATTTTCACACCGACCTTTTATTTTGTCACGTTCCAAAACCTGTAGTGAATTGGGGCTTCCAGTATTGCATAAAAGGCATTAATGAGCATACCAATAAATGAAGCCAACTCTTGTATTCTAACATACTTTATATCCAAGAGTTTTTCTTGGCGAAAACCTTGATTTTTTCCACTTTATGCTCAGAAAGAAAAACTTTAAACTGAACAGAGTCCAACACAAAACCAAAAAAGAGAATTCGTTGAGATGGAATAAGCATAGATTTTTCTAGATTGATTGTGAAAGCAAGAGATTTCAATGTCTCAATCATAGTCCAAGTATTTTGCAAGCAAATGTGATTCTCACCATCCAAATTCAACGAGTCATCAATATAATATGAACACCTAATACTCTGCTGCCTAAACCATGCATAAATGGATTTTAGGATCTTAGTGAAAACTCTTGGAGCAGAAGAAAGCCCAAAAGGTAAACATACAAACTGAAAAAGCTGATCATTACAAACAAACTTTAGAAACTTCTGATAATCTCTATGTATTGGAATACTAAAATAAGCATCTTTTAGATCAATGGAAGTAAAGAAATCATTTTTCTGGATGAGATCTAAAACAATTTGAAATGTTTTTTGCTTAAAATGTTCATAATGAACAAATTTTTTCAATTGTTTCAGGTTAATAACTGGCCGAAAGTTTCCATTTGATTTGGGAACAATAAAAATTTTAGAAATAAATTGATTTTCCTCACAATGGTATGGAACTATTGCTCCTTTATGTAGAAGTTCCGTGATTTCATTAGATAAAATTGTTTTCTGCTCAGCTGAGACTGGAATTTCCTTAGGCAAAAAAGACTGAAAAGGCATGGAATCAAATTCAATTTTGTAACCCAAAACTGTTTGCAAAATCCACTGATCATGAGTAAAACCACACCATATACAGCAAAACATTGTTTCAGTTTTCCAACAGAACTTACCTCAACCAATTTTAATTTATGAGCCTGTTTGGGGAACTAGTAGAGGCATGTTTCCTTCCTCGATTGGAATTTTGGTATTGATACCTGTACGAATAATTAGAACTATAAGGTTGAGATCGAAATCTTGCCCTCAGATTGAACTCTGAACCTCGCATGGGTCCACCACCTCGAACACCACGGCCTCTAGTAAAATCTCTGTGAATATGGGCAAAATTTTCTTTTGCAAGTGCAAAGCCAGTGTCACATCTTTTAACCTCCTTGGCCACATCATCCCCAAAAAGCATGGATGTTAAGGGGGTATGCATATTACACATATTGGAATATTTGCATTTCAAATGTGGTCGAATCATGTACCTTCTTCTGAAGGAGACGTGATATTGTACCTGACCCATAAGGGTAATGCCATCTGAAATTAAGGTCTTTGCCTTTTCATTAGCAGCAATCTGAGGCTTTAATAATTCTGCTAATTGGACAATTGGCATAATGCTTGCAGCAATAAGATTTTGGATATCCCTAAAAGCTTTGTCATATGAGTGAACTCGTTTATTAAGGTCATTCCAAATTTCCTGATTAACAAGTGGTGGGCCTAACCTATCACAGTTTTCTGGGATCTTGTACTTCTGTACAATTTCATCTGTTGCACATAAGGAAGTGCATGCCGTGTTAATCAGCATTGCTAAGGAATTTGGTATGGGCTCTCCTTTATGGGGAGCTTTCAGTTTAGGTAACTGCCACATATCAGCATAGTTGGTAGAAAGACAGTTGTAATCAGGCTGCAAAGTGTCAAATAAGGCCCCATTGATTTTCCAACTCACAGAAATTTGCTCGAGTGGTCTACCTGCATTACCCTCTACTGGGGTAACATCAACATCGCTATATGGCCCTTCGTTTTCAACTTCTACATGTAACTCCGGTAACGGTTTGCCAAACAGGGCATCAATTTCATTGACATCTGCCACAACAGGCTGCATATTATTTAGACCCAATTTTGTCTTCAACAGCTCAATATCAGTTTCTGACAGATTATTTATATCTATGAGATTAGACGTCTTCGACTGTCTGACATTTTTTACTTGTTTTGTCGCCATAACAGGCTTGCGTTTTGCCACTTTCTGAACTCTAGTCACAACAGACTTTAATTTTTTGCCTCTAGTTTTCTGTTTTTGTGGCTTCATAATTCCTTTCCCTCGTGAGGAAATTGCCTCAGCGTCACAAAAGTTTGCAATATCCTCAGGCCCAAAACCCGAAAATTCCGAGTCAGCTTTGAGGTCAGTAATTGAGAGGACTTCGTCCTCGTCAGTAGCCATCACGACTAAATAAAAATAAACTAAAACTGTGAGCACGTATAGCTTGGACTACGTCCTAAGCTGGCTACAACAAACCTAGGCACGCGACTATTACTTACTATGTGGTACTTACCGCTCCGCTACAACGCCAGAATAAAATATCTCGTGCGGGTGGCTTGTTTATATAGGCTACCTCGGGTGAAAGCACGTGTTTTAGGAAAAAAGTGTTTTTTTCTTTGAAGAGCGCCGTTTCCGCCAATGACAGAGTAATATGCTATGTATACATGTGATGCTGAAGGCTTTACGGAAAATAATGATAGTTTCACTTTGTCCCAGTTTGTTCAAATTATACCACTCAAACCAAACAGGTCCTTTTGTTTGTAAATGAACGATTTTACAATAACTCTATTTCCAGGAAATAACTGAGGAGCATGTCTAACCAATAGTGCAATAGTCCCCCTCTTATGTGGCCACCCCTGCTGCACCAGGAAAGTGGCCTTATAAGACGGGTGCCCATTACATAGGGGGGCTAAATTTATTATGAGAAGTACATGTATATGTAATGTACGTAGTAAGAAAGCTACATACTTCAAAACATTAAATATCTTCGTCTAAATGAAACATTAATCAATAAAAGTTTTTTTTTGTTATAATAACAAATTTATTTCAACTGAATATACGTTACTATTTTTGCTTTCTTGCCGTAAGTGTGATTTGCAAGCAGGAATTGTTGTCATGCACATTGCAAATGGATTCAAAAACGTCATTTACATCTTGGTACATACATAATTATGTTTCCATTTGCTCCATTTTCCCACTGCTGCTGAAAAACTTTTTATCAGTTATGACTTTGTTTATTCAAATTATTTCAACATAAGCTTGTCTTTTCGAGTCTTTCCTACATAAAATTGTTCGGCATTCCCCCCACCCCTCCCGACGTCGTCAAGTAGAATAACCGACGACTTTCTTCCAAAATAATGTATCCGTTAGTGTGATGACATTTTAATGTTTGGTAATGTTTTATTCGGTTATTGCTGACTGTATGCAATTTACTTATGCAGACAAAACTTGTGTTGAGCGTACGAAATAAAGTCATCGTAAAGGAAGCCATTATGTGTGGTCACGTCATTTTTCCGGTCTTTGTCTGATACCCTGTTGCTTTTTTAAGGTTCTCTGTGTGTGCCATTGTACAAAATCTATTTTTAGCTTATGCTGACCCTGTTATGATTATAGCAATTACGTCTGGTTATAATCATCAAAGAGAAGAACTCGACATAGGTGTTAAACCCCAAACTCTATCATAACATTATTGAGCCCATTTCCTGTAAACATCGACTTTTGCAGATAATGATATACTATAAATCTTTAGTCGACACTTTTAACATCGACTTGACACTCGGAGATCTGTGTCTACGATAGAGATAATCAAAATTGCTTACCTTACGTCAAGATTTGAATTAATTTTTGGTTCTGGATACATTTGAAGAAACAAAAGTGGCTGTTCATGAGGGAGACATTTTTCGTTTTTTGTACTAAAATGCAGGCCGCTGGTCGCATTAGACGGGTGGTTGCTCTTGAGGGGTACTTTTGAATACAAACTCGTCGGTGCCAAGGGATTCTGGCCGTAAGAAGCGGGTGGCCACTGGTCAGGGTGGCCGTTCAAGAGGGGGACTACTGTACATGGATTCTTGCTTTGGCACACATTTTTAAGGAAAATTTTGCAGGTTTTCTGATGTATTCTGCATCAGGTAATTTAATCCATAATGTCCATTACAAACTGAATTAAAAAAAGTTGATAACTGAATGCCACTCTGTATTTTTATTTTTGAAGGACTGAATCACATCTATGAGAAGGATGATGATGAAGCAGCCTGGGGAAACATAGGAGATTACCCACTGTGGAAGGGACTGTGGAATAATAATGAGCCTAACTTTGAAGTGGGAAACTGTGTGGCTGGGTCAAATAATAGTTTTTGGGCTGTTGAGGACTGTGATATGAAACTGCCATTTATGTGTCAGTACTCTGCATGCCTTAAGGGTAAGAAATCAGATTTTTGTATTGAGTATTGTACATTATTGCTGTAAATGTTTGGGGAAAAAAAGCAACCTCCCCATCTTTTATAGTTATACAAACACTTGTGCATGCATGCAACTATGTGCACACACACACACTGTTCATTGGCAAGGTAGACAGAAAAGAGGTCCACAAGAACCAAGAAGCAGTTTGGCTTCTCAGAACAGAACAATATTCATATCCATTCAAGGAAATATATTAGCCTCAGAAACCATGAACAGATAAATAATGCAAATGCAGGCATGCAAATAGAATTTACATCTTGTGTTATTTTTATTTCCAAGGAGCATTAACATATAGTGAGCAGGCAGAGAGAGAGAGATGATATTTGTGTAGTCAGTAAACATTGCCTATAGTTTTTTCCCTTCCCCACCTACCTTTTTAAATACAAGGAGAGATCACCCCTTTTTGATAAAATCCTCATGTTTGACACAATTCATTGTTAATGTCTTGAAAATTTCAAAGTGGTTTGTCCATGACAATTCAATTTTTGTTCATGTAAAGAAGTTAATAACTGCAGATTTCCGATTTTGATGCACAGTTCTTGTACAAATTGTTTAAGGAGAATCCACTTGGATTTGAGGTGGCTTCAAAGTGTATATCACCTTAAAAGAACTAGATTTCAGATGGACTTGAGGCAGACTGGGAATATGGTTAAGGTTACAGATTGAATCCATCTAATAGCTAAGATTACTAATTTCTCCTAAATGATAAAAGTTAAATGGAAAAAAACTGATTGTCCAGTTCATTTTCTTACTTTAAGATGGATTTTAGACTTAAACTGATTTTAATAATAATAATAATAATAATAATAATAATAATAATAATAATGAGTACTTTATATAGCGCCTAATCTTTTGATTAATGATATGACTACACTACAGAAAAACAAATGACAAAAACAATGAAATTGGAAAACATAAAAACATGCTGAAAACATATAAGATACAAAACACGATTAGCTCTCTAAGTTTGTCCCTGCAGTCGAAACAGGTGAGTTTTAAGAGCACTCTTAAAAGGGACCACTGTGTCTTTGTGTCTAATTTCAATGGGCAATTTGTTCCACGTCGCCGGGCCCTGGTATGCAAACAAACGTTGTCCATATGACTTTGTTTTCACCATGGGAACAATGAGTATACAAATATCAGAAGAAGAGCGTAAGTATCTAGCTGGTGTATACACATGGGTGAGGCTGGATAGGTATGATGGACTGAAGTATGTCATTGAAATATAGCACAAATAAAAATTTGTGTTTTATTCTGTATCAAATTGATAGCCAGTGTAGGGTACAGACTAGTGGTGAGGTGTGCTCTGATCAAGGTACTCTAAAGATGATCCGTGCAGCTGTGTTTTTAACTTTTTGAAGTTTCTGGAGTAAATATTGTGATGAACCAGACAGAATTGAATTACAATAGTCCAGTATTGAAAGTATTAAGGAACACACAAGTGTTTAGTGGCATCAACTGAAAGATATTTATGAATGGAACTAATGCGTTTCAGTTCAAGATATGCAGCCTTGCATATGTTCGTGACATGTTGGTGCAATGTGAGAGTACTGTTTAGAGTAACACCTAGGTTTTGTACTGACTGAGAGAATTTAATGTTGGTGTTGTTGGTATTTATTGTCTGAGGTAAAGGATGTGAATGAGAAAGTCTTTGTGTTGTGATCAGAATAGCCTCAGTTTTATCATCATTCATCTGCAGCTTGTTACATATCATCCATGATTTCACATCAGAAATGTACCTCTCTATTCCATGGAAGGTAGCATCAACTTCAGTTGGGTGGCTAGACTTGTATATTTGGGTGTCATCAGCATACAATTGGTAAGACACATGTTGATGATCTATGACACTTGAGAGTGGCCAAGTGTATAGAATGAAGAGAACAGGTCCAAGAACACATCCCTGTGGAACACCATAACATGTGTCAACTGGGCTGGAGTGTATTCCATTTGCAGTTATAATTTGTGTCCTGTTGACTAAGTAGGACTTGAACCGCTGTAAAGCTATATTCTGAATGCCAAATACATGCTGGAGACGGTGAAGTAATATATCATGGTCTGTTGTGTCAAATGCTGCAGATAAAGCCAGGAGAGTGAGGACTGTAATCTTTCCACTCTCCAAAGCAGAGAGAATGTCATGAAATACTTTCAGAAGAGTAGTTTCCGTACT